>DWOA01000179.1:0-10003 GCA_018250715.1 Telegonus anausis annetta | reverse complement strand
GAAGCTTTTGACTATGTTGTTAACCTGAATTTATGTAAACAAATATAAAAATTACATACGTCATACGTCAAGTCTTCAGTCTGTCATTAAAATCAAAAATGTTGAGTGTTTATTTTGTTAATTGAAAACAGTTTTATTTCATAATTTGCCTCAACATCTGTTTTTCTCGAGTAAATTCAATACCTTTAAGTTTCAGATGGTCAGTTATATTTTTAGTTGTAGCATATTTAAGTGTTTCGTTCATTTTTTCAGGTCAAATGCTACTAAATTGGTTTTTGTCATCATTCGCCGATAACAGTCCAGTAAAAAACGTATTGAATGCACAAGATCTGAAAGCAATAGGTATCCAGTATTGCACTTACCTGCTGGCCGCCGGTGTGTTGCGCCAGATACCTGATAAGGATGCCCCTCCGGAAGTCGTATTCAAGGTTAGTACCCTCACCCTAACACCCACTATCTGATATACTTTGAAAGGTAAAACAACTTCAACACCTATTTTTTTAAAATTGGGGCGTCAAACACTTAACTAGGATTTTTTATGGAAGGTATTTAGAGGTAAGAAGGCCTAGGTACTTACTGAAATATAATTACGTAGAAATTGTGAGTTTTTTATCGATTTATTTAGTCTCCTGTCAATTTCTTTAGAATAGTGACCAACATTTTACCACAGCATGAAGCAATTTCTTGAGTGAAACATACAAAACTCCGTTCTAACTATGGTAAAAAAAATCACCATCACTTTCTAAAAAATTTGGGGCGATTAGAATTGAAACCCAAACTCATTATCTGGCTACGGCCCAGTGGATTTGCATCAATAATAATTTGTCCTAATCTCAAACAGCTGTTGACTATCCTACAACGGTATATTCATTTTCTGTAAGAATAGGAAAACATAGATCCTAAACCTTTTTGCTGCAAAGTCATCTTTGAACCCATGACTGAGTACTTACACAAAATTTTAATGTAGGATTAAGTATCTGGTTTATTGTAGTTTACATATTTTTGTTGTTATTTACAAATAGAGTGGTTCATTAAATATCTTATTTTATTTAATTCCAGCCTAATCTAATGTATTATTGGGCTCACATGGAGGTGCCCCCCGCACAACCTATAACACCTGGGAAATTACAAACTTCTTTATGGCCACCTGATAAAGACACTTTTCTTCAAATGAAACAAGATCAGAACTTTTATAGACCTGAAGATAATCAGCACCCCAGTAAAAACAACACCGATGATGTCAATGATATTGTTGAAGCTAAAAGTGTCATATCAGATTTAAAAAGAAAACTTGTAGAGTTAGAAAATCAATTGGAGCAATATAGGGTGAAAAATTTTGAAAACAATCAAAATGTATACAAGAATTTTGTCTCACCACCCAAAGACATACAAAGTAAAGGCAAAGTTGAATTTGTAAATCGAGAAGTGCAAACATTAGATATTGCTCATGAATTAGATAAGCCAACTAATAAACCTGTGATAAATGCATCTAAATATGATGCTCCCTTAAGAACAAATGCAATTACTGATACTTGTTTAGAATTAAGTAGATTAACTCAAAATAATGAAGTGATAAATAAAAGTGTGGAATGCAAAAGTGAAATTAGATCTGAGAAAATAGAAAACTACTGTAAGTTAAATAAAAGCAGAGATTGCAATAAACAATTTAGGAAGGATGGAGTAGCAGAGAACAATATTGAAGTAGGTCATATTAAATTAGTTAAAGATACACAAGATAGTGAAATACAAAATGATTTAACAAAAAGCTCTGGAGATTATAATACTAACTATGAGAGCTCATCAGATGCGTCATTCCTTAGTACTACAAATGAATTTATAACTTCTCATACAGATAGTTCCTTAAATATAATTAGCACACATAATATAATGCTTAACAATGCAACAAATGATTATATTTCAAATACTCAAGTCTTATATAACAAGACAGATTACAAGATTAGCTCAGCTTCCGAATCAGCTATGTCTCCATCATCAAATCAATCTGTAAACCTTTCAGTGTCAGAGTCATCTAATAATAACATTTCTGAGCATAAACAAAAGTTCACATCACTTCAACACAATCAAATTGAAGATTGCCAAGAAGTTATACCAACTGAGAAAAAAATACAGTCAGATTCTTTGCCTGACAAGTCTGAATCTTTACCGGTATGCCAGCCAACACCCCTTGCGCCTCCTCCCCTCCCTGGGATGCCACCACTTCCACCTCCAATGCCTGGGACTCCCCCAGATTCATCTATGTTAATATTAACAAGTGAACCTGAACCTAATTTTACTTTAAGTACAAAGCCTAAGTTTGAGACTGAATCAATTCCGACAATAATAGATACAGACAATAAATCATCTCTGCAACCACCTAAGTCACCTTCAACACTACCCAGTATAAATTCTTCATTGCCTTCATCTCCTCCAATGGCAGGAATTACTCCACCACCTCCACCAATGCCAGTGATGGGCCCCCCACCACCTCCACTACCAGAAATGCGACCACCATCTCCTCAAATGCTAGAAATGGAACCACCGCCACCTCCAATGTCTGAAACGGGTCCACCACCGCCTCCGCCAATGCTAGGAATGGGTCCACCACCTCCTCCGATGCCCGGACTAGGTCCACCTCCACCTCCATTGCCTGGAACGGGTCCGCCTCCCCCTCCGATGCCAGGAACGGGTCCGCCTCCTCCTCCAATGCCCGGAATGGGTCCGCCTCCTCCTCCAATGCCAGGGGTGGGTCCTCCTCCCCCTCCAATGCCAGGAATGGGGCCACCTCCCCCTCCGATGTCCGGAATTGGGTTGATGCCTGGTGTAGGTCCACCGCCGCCACCGATTCCCGGCGTAAGCCCGCCCCCACCACCAATGCTTGGTGCGAATCAAGGAATACCATCAGCACCTGCTATCCCGCCTAGTTCTGGACCAGTACCCTTCCCTGCGCCTCCAGCTGGTGGCTGGAATATGCAAAGGGCTAGTAAGTATATTAATGTTATTGATATTGAACGAAAAATGTTATTAATTAAATGACGGGCCATATTCGCATGCAAGTTTTCAACAATAATCCTAACACAAACTTAATATATGATTATTAAAATTTGGAAAATCTGTTTTTCAGCTTTAAGAAAAACTCCAGTGAAACCAGCAGCGCCAATGAAACCACTATATTGGACTCGAATACTAGCAGCGCCGTTGCCACCCACCAACCAAGGAGAGGCAGATGCATCGAAACTGAAACCTCTATGGCTTGAAATCGAAGAGACAAAATTAGACAACATAGATGAATTTACAGATCTTTTTTCAAGACAAGTAGTTAAAGCTCCAGTGAAGAAAAAAGTTGAAGTGAAGACTAAAATTCAACCAGTAAAAATATTAGACAGTAAAAGATCGCAAAACGTTGGAATTCTCGCGCAAAGCTTGCATGTGGAATTTTCGGAAATAGAGAACTCCATTTACAATTTTGATACGTCAGTTGTGAGTTTAGAAGCGTTGCAACAGATTTATGAGTTGGTAAGGTATATAATTGTATGAAAATGTTATTTAATATTACAATATATTATGTGCGTAAAGTCACCAACAAAAAACGACAATTAGGAGCTCACTGTACATTACAATTTTAGTAAAATATTTTTAAAAGGTCTTGAAAGGCAATTTACTCACTATTAAATGTTGTTGTTCATGAGCCTAAATAGATGAGTTACAAAAATTATAAGACTAATTGTGGTTATCATTATATCTTAATCATTTTAAGATTTCATCAATGTATCATCTATTTCCTTTTCCAGCGCGCATCAGAAGAAGAACTGTCGTTAATAAAGGAGCATTTGAGAAGCAAGCCTGATATTCCATTAGACAAACCTGAGTCATTCTTACATGATTTGTCTGGAATACCAAATTTTGCGGAGCGAATTTCGTGCTTCATGTTTCAAGCCGATTTTGAAGATAGCGTTAATACAACAATGCACAAATTGGATAATTTGAAACATACTTGTGAGGTAAGACAGTAAAGTGAAAAATATTATTTTAGACACATGTACATCATAAATATAATGCTCTATTTTCTTCTTTAAGCATTATGAATATAGAATGATTAAAGTATATGTTTATAATATCCGTTTTAGTTTCTGATGACAAGTGAACCTCTGAAGCAGTTGTTCGCGATAATTTTGACACTTGGCAACTATATGAACGGCGGGAACGGTCAGAGGGGGCAAGCGGACGGCTTTGGTTTGGAGATTCTTTCAAAATTAAAAGATGTAAAGGTAAATTAAAGTAAGATTAACTTTTTATTATCATTTTATGTAGGAATATATTGTGTTTAGCATTGGTCACAATAGAAATCATTTTAATTCTTACTGTTTATGTCTTCGTCTTAGAAGGTCGTGGTTGAACTATGTACAGCTCAGATGAAGTACTATCCTTATTTGAAAAAACTTATTCAAAAACTCCTCGATGCATTTCCTCTTCTAGCGTCGACTGAGGCGCGGCGAGTCGAATCGCATTGGCGACGAAATTCGCTTGACGAGCAAGCAAGCTAGTCGACACAGCTTCATACTAAATGTATAAGAAGCGCATTTTTACGATTTCATATAACTCGACTCGGCGGGCCTAGAGCGGCGATCCTTGGGTAGTGATTAACGTGACTGTCATAACAACGAAATAGCTTTAGCAACTATCGCTCAAGCTATAGTAGCCAAAGGGCGATCAGTCTAATGATCTTATAAATTATATCTTTAAAAAAATATAGTTAAAAAAACTAAAAATAAAACACGCTTTTACATGTTCAAATATTTGTAGCAATTTCCGTGTCCAAAAACCGCTAGTATCCAAAAGGATTGTTGGCATCCGAGAGATCACACTTGCTCGTTTGCGAATTCGTGGCCAAATACGAATCCTAATTTGTTGAATCCCGGTAATATTCAAATTCGCTTCAGTTTTGTCAGCAAATGTCTTCGAGTTCTTGCCAAATGGGGATAATGTGTGTTCCAAGGTAGAGTGGATTTTAATGAGCCAATATTTAACTGTAGATTTTGCAAAAATATTTAGCTGGGTAGACCGAATATGGTATCACCGGGGTGGTGGAGGTTGAAGGCGGTAGAACTCGTGGTTTGACTCCAGCAGCACCACCACCACACCGATTTCTCCCTAATAACAGCACTGTTAAACGCTGCTCTGTTCTGATCTGATGGTTGTGGTTAGGGAAACACACTTATCCGAGGCATTCTAAATTAGTCTTCAAGTCCTCAACTTAGCAATGCATCTGTGGTCAATCTTAGGTAGGACTCTGATCTTATTTGGGGTTGATTGCGGGGGATAATCTCAAGTTGACAGCATGTGTTCTGGTCTGAAGGGTGTGGTAAGGGAGACATGCTTATCCAAGGTGTTCCATCTTAGTCCTCAGGGGTAGCAACGCATTTGTGTTCAACCTGAGGTAAGACTGTCTTATCTGGGGTTGATAACAAGTGTCCATAGGCGGCAGTGGCCACTTGCCATCAGGTGGACTGCATGCTCGTTTGCTACTTCAGCAATAAAAAAGAATAAAAAAAGATAGGATTGGAAACCCGCCTGAGTTCGTCCACAAACGCCTTGTTACCTTAGGACTTGAAAAAGATGTCTTTTACCACACCCTAACGACTTAAATAAGCATGTCTTTTACGTCCCTTACCACACCCCTCATCAGAATACAGCAGCGCTAAACACCGCTGCCGGAGTCGCTTTACTAGGCTACAAAAAAATGAACCAATCACGAAACTTTCTACGCAAATCGGACGCGCGAATTGCAGCAGAAAATTAATACGCTACCATAAATATATTTAATATGCACACGAGGGTAAATTGAGGAAGGATCATTTTACCGTTCCGAACCGGTAATTTGATTAGAACGATAAATTACCAACTGATATGTTGTTACAATGAAGCGATAATAATTGAAGCGCATTCAACCGGAGCCGTGTGATTATTGCAACTTATTCAGAGTTTGATTGACAATTGATCTATTTTTTTATAAATACAGTAACCTAACCTAACCTTACCTTCCCTTCCTCGAACGTGCAAGATATGGAATGAACTTCCTCCTGAGGTATTCCCGGAGCGTTAAGACATGGGGTTCTTCGAGAGAGGTGCAAAAAGAGCTCTCCTACAAAGCCGGCGAAACATTGGCGACTCCTCTGGTGTTGCAAATGTCCCTAAGCGACGGTGACTACTTACCATCAGGTGGCCCGTCTGCCTTTTCGTTAGGTTACAAATATAAAAAAAAACCTTGGTGATCAATGCCTCCTATAGATATCTAATTAGAGATCAATCAATTCTGTCTGAGATCAGCCAAAGAGCCAAAATTTTAGCACCCTCAGACCATACAAATACTAATACCAGACAAATAGTTTATCTACTATTGATGTGTCTGTTTTAACATCAAAATAACAAGTTTTTACGAAATACGTATGAAATTATACACGGTACACGAAAAGAGTTGTCTTTTTTTGTCTGTCTGTCTGTTTATTACAGCCATTTCGAAGATTAACTATCTTCGAAATGGCTGTAAGGATTTTGACGAGACTTACCGACAGATGACTGATAGTATAAAGCGTAATATAAGCTAATTTATTTTTTGAAAAATAATTAGGGTTCCCCACTTTAAAATACTACCCATTAGCCATGACGCCCTCGCCAATTGTCAGATATATTAGAACCGTTATTACTCTTGTTAAACCGGGTAAAACCGCGGGGCACAGCTATTCGAACAATATAAGTCATTAAATAACAGTAATTAAATATCTAACTGAGAATCGAACCCAGCACCGCGTGTGAGACCGGTATGGGGACTGCTAGTTTTCGCGCGCTCGTTTTAAAATCAAATTCAAATTCAAATTCAAAATTCATTTATTCAAAATTGATTCTTGATTGAACTCTTTTTGAACGCCAAAAACTACCACCGCTTCGGAAGGTTATTCGTTATGGAGAAGAAGCGGCGAAGAAACGCCATACGTGTGCATAAATGCAATCTTTTAAAAAAAGTTTCATAACATCTGCCTCATTGTGCTGATTCAACCATCACTTTCGCGATATTTACCTACTCTTTTGTCGCAAAGCACACGTCATTGACGAAAGTTTCTAGTAGTGGAAGACTTAGCAACCTCGGCGAAGGATTTTATAACGTCTATAGAATGACTGTCACATTGCGGCATCGAACGCTCGATCCACTCAAACGACGATAACATGGGTGGTATTGATGTTTAACAGGGTTGTCAACTTAAATCTCACTTCAAGACTATTAAAAGCAAAATAAATATTAGGTATGAAAATATTTCGCATCAATAGGTTTCCCGAAGGAAAAAAAAAATAAAATTAGTCACAAACATCATTCTATTCAGATTATATTTCCTTTGAAATGTCCTTGATATCGATAGTAGTAGTAGTAGTCGGTAGTAGTTGTAGTTTCTTAGCAAACGTATACGAAACTACAAATTATTAAAACTTGATATTTTTCATTACAAATCTTACCATCTTTGTACAAAGTGTCGTCTATTCGGTAATTTCATTTCCATGTTTAGTGTCACAAAAAAAAAACAAGGATAATTTTTTTCAGTTTATTTTTGCATTTTTTAAAAGGAATTTTACCTGTGCACATATATACACATATTTACGCTTTATCACAACCCTTAAGACAACCAATAATAATATAATTCTCGTGTCACGCACGTAACGTGAATTACGCCGGTAATAACGTACAGTTATGTTTATGCGAAATTATATCTTTTCTGTTTTTACGTCGATGTGCTCCATTTACAACATCGTTCGCTCTTATATCCTCTTGTTCCTTGATATCTTTCATTTTATTCACAATTTATAGTATCCATCCCCAAAACATCCACTGGAATATATGGGTTTCTTCAAAAAATAACGAAATCATTTCAGTTACCTAGCGTAGCATTCATTTAATAGAACAATTGAACAGGTGTAGTGAATCATCTAAATCAAAGATCCATTCATCCATCAGCCTCTTAAGGTCCTCTTCTGGGCATAAGCCTCCCACCTAGCCATAGCCACTGCGTCTGGCATGCGTGTTGGTGATCGGAGTAGTAATATGTTACACAGGAAGACGCTGCTACCCATCTTCTGGATTTTGTCAGTCAGTCGCTTTCTATGACATCCGTGGAAAAAGAGGGAGTTGTGGTGACAAACACGATATTAGCAATATTATAGGACGAAAAATCCCAGACAGTCATGCCGGAGGAGCAAAAAAGGATTCTAGCACCTTGGAATAAAAAAAACATAAGAATAGATACCTCGATAACAAAGTAGAAATATTTCCTTATTAAAATTTCTAAATTATTATTCCTTAGTTATACTTTTGAAATAAATTTTGTTTTGTTAAAACTTTTACTTGTTTCGCGAAAATTTATATAAACAGCTAACAACAACATGAAAAGGTTTCCAGTAATCACAATTAAGAGATACCAATTTACTTTGCGATACGGATACACAAAACAGGCATTTAACGCACATTTTATATGATAATTCAAGAATGAAACGGACATTTTGTTAAATACACGAGAAGCAAACGAGCATATAATCCACATGATTGTAAGTGGCCACTTCCGCAATGAACTTTTACTTAAGATTGGCACTAGATGCGTTGCTATCCCTGCGGAAATACACAGCAGCGCTGATCACAGAAAAAGGTGTGGAGATCGTGTCTCCGGAGTCGGACCACAAAAGGTTCTTGAAGGTGGTTCAAAGCTTCACCTACTTCAGATCGACCCCTGTTCCACCCCATCCTTGTGCTACATGTGTCTAAGTGATCCATGTGAACCACTAAAAATCAGTGACCTGCATGCTCGTTTGCCACATCATTTCACACAAAGGAACTCAAAATAGGAATTCCTACTTCAATGGATGTATTACTAATAAGCAACAAAGACGTATTCGAGTTTTTTGTCGTGTTTTTACAATTTCCTAGCAGTTAATTAGCAAATACAACTCATGCGTAACACTTATCTATCGCGTTGACATATTTGTATTTTAAAAAAGCTTCAGCTAGCGAAATATGGTTTATATGTATGTTTTATAAAGAAATATGCAGCTCTTATTATATTTGGGCATAGATGGGCACGTATTTTCCCAATAACAATAGGCATGAAACCACCCATATGGTCTCAGATAAGGTTTTAATACTGTTATCCAATAATAATAACTGATAGAGTCGGTTTAATGTGCACTTCGAAGCAGAAGTGTGTATGATTCGCCACCAGCGGTCACCCATCCGACTCCCGACCACGACTAAGGTTGCTTAACTTTGTAAATCGGTCGAATTTACGCAAGTCGCGGGGTTATGCACATATAGACTATGATAAAAAGAATCATCGGAGGAGGGGATTTTTTTAACTTTACAAAGCAATAGCTTTGTCTATGCTCGGTAAAGATGATATAAATCATTCCGAAGCTCTAGCCTAAATATAAATAGACAGAATATTCAAGCTCTTTGCAAAGTCTACAAAGTTACCGAGTTACCTTGGATATTTCTTGCTAGTTCTGAAACGACCGTCGAAAGTTAATTCGACGGTAGAAATAAATTTAAAAGTTATTTTGAACTTCACATTATGAAAAAACTTCTTCGAAAGTTATTATTTAAAACTCAGTTATTACTTCACTAGTTTCTTAATAGTGCTTGCTTGATTTATACAGGAATAGTTTTTGTATCTTAAGCTTAATTGTATTGAAAGCTGACTCCGGAGGCACCACCACCACACCTATTTCTGCCATCAACACAATGTAAAGCGCGTCGGTAGTTTTGTCTCAATAATGATTTAAGTAGCTAACTAGTATGTAATCCACCTTTTTTTTTCTTTTTGTTGTCGAGGGCGAAACCTTCAAAAGGTACCCGACGCCGTGGGAGCGACGCCGGGTTATGTAGCATGTCGCAGTTTTACCGCACTAAAACCCCCCCGGTGGCCATCCTCAGCGCTTCTTGGAGGACTACGGGACCAAAGACTACAACCGT
>DWOA01000178.1:0-10008 GCA_018250715.1 Telegonus anausis annetta | reverse complement strand
TATTTTAATGACAGTATTTTTAAACGAATTTGTGGTAATAAGACAGTTGTGCACATCAAAGATGTTAAGTCGTGATTAAAAAATACGCATATAATAATTCCTCTCAGAAACAGTCCACGTATTAATAATTAAATTAAATGAGTTAATAATTGAATAAGCGGGCGTCATGTGGCATCCCGGTACTCGATTAAGTGTTAGTGAATGCGAGAAAAATCCGAACTAGAGGCTAATTGCGAAGAACCCTCAGGAAGAGTCCGCAGTGCTATAATTACAGCACAAAACACACATTCACCTCTTTTTGTGAGATGCAATATGCAGACGGTATCACTGCCAGGTTTTTACTTATAATTACAGGGAAAAGAGAATTGCCGGAAGGTCCCAGCCGAAATGCAACTGCCGTAGCGCTATAGGTCTTTTTTCAAGTAGTCCCTTTGATCGTAAATACACTTTCTTTGTGCTAACTCTTTAATTTGTAGTAATCTCAATCGACGTTGTGGTTTCCGTTTGTTCGTACAATCGACTTATAAATTTTATTTATTCCTTTGAAATTGAAATCCTTTGGCAGATGGTATTACCCTGATTATTGTCGTTTAAAATGGTGTTTAAAATGTTAAGCTATAAAAGTATCTATTTTTAATTGCTTTTAGAGATCTGCTGGTCTTTGGTGCGGATTATGCTCTATAATAATAACTTTCTTAGTTTTTTCTTCTGTTGTCTATGTGTGTGTTCTGCTGCTGTTGTAAAAATCGCAAGTGTAACCAATTATAACTTACAAGTCTAAGGGTTTGGTGCGAAAAGTAAATTAAGTGAGGAAAAATTGTCTGCTTTTTGATATGATATGAAGGACTGATATGCAGACTGTGCCTCTTACTTGTAAAGCTCGTAAATTTTTGAAAATATCATATCTGGTTTCATGAATTGTGTAGATTCTAATTTCTCACGAGTCACGACAGTAATACGAATGTACGTTGGGAGTCTATTAATAACATCAAATTATTTAGGATTTCCTCACGAATTCTGTTGAGGCCTCCGTTTGTCTACGTTGGTCTACTAGAGAGTCCCACCTCATTTTTTTAAGTGTTCCATCAATCCTTTTTGGAGTTGTTTGAATTGTTTTTATAAACGAATTGTTTTTACAAACATTTCTCTACATACTGGAATACCTTCCAGTAAGTACTGACGTGAAAATGACCTGCTTTTTGATACATTGGAGCTATTTTGTGATACGTAATGTTGTTTGACAGGATTTACAGAAGCCACAATAAACATATTATGAGCTTGATACGACCCTAATTATTCAAATTTTGTTTTCCGGTCTTGAAATGAAATCTTTTCATAACATTTCTTTATATAATTGCAGTTAATTTCAAGAAATACTTTCAGGATTATTTGTTTTATTTTTTAATAAATAACATGAACCAAATTTTTATACTTTCTTTGTTTTCGTTCTTCTGTAATCATTTGCCCAAATTTTCTTTTTCTTCCTTTTGTAGATCTTCCTTCATTTGCAACCCTTCCTTCACCTTTAGGCGTTTCTTCTTTCTGTCGTTGGATTCTAGGTTCCTCATGTGCTTGAAATCGTTCATGCGAAATTTTGTGGGCCAATGGAACAGGCCTCATTGGGCCAAGCGAGATATTTTTTTGCTTTTTGTTGACGACTACAGTAGAAAGGCTTTTGTCTACTTCCTCAAGCCAAAAATCAAGCTTTAAAGGATTTCAAGAAGTTTTAAGTACTTCTCGAAACACAAACAGGAAATAAAGTAAAAGTTTTAAGAACACATAATGGCGGAGAGTTTTGCTCTGTGGAATTTGATGACAATTTAAAGAAATATGGAATAGTACATCAAACAACAAACCCGTATACGCCAGAGCAAAATGGTCTTTGTGATGATGTGAAAAAAACTATAAAAGAGTTTAAAAATATTATGCCTGGTCGGGAATGGGGTAAAAACTTTCCTGACCGTCATCCCGAGATAAAACAACGCATTGCTCACAATATTAGCAGGAAAAGAGCTGGAGTGACTGGCTCGAGGGGGCACCACCTGAAACTAGAATGGCTGTTACAAAAAGTGGCTGGATGGATATTGAAACATTTGATGAATGGTTTGAGTCCCAGGTTTTATATTATAGAACGGTTATATTATAAAATGGTCTGAAATAAATGATTATGGTAATTTGAAGCTCCAGATGGTTCATAATGAAACAAAGAATGTGGACAGCTATTGCATCGTCAACTATGAGGGAATAATAAGTCCGGGCAGAATAGTGCAATCGAATCATCCAAACTACAAAGTTAATTTAACAACTTCACTGTCCCCATACAATAAAAATTACAACTACCCCAAGTCCATTATTTTCTTTTTTTTGTTAGCCTAAATGACATTCACACTGTCTTAAAAAATATATATAATGAATATATTTTTGTTTTTAATTCACTTTACATTTAATTATTTTATCACTCGCATATGACTCATGGGCGTGGGATAAAAAAATGTTTACTACGCTCAATGAGTCACATGTGCACATATAAACTATAGACAATAAATTAAGGGACAAATGAGTTAGACTTATTAAATAATGTCATAGAACAAATGAAAAAAAAACAAAGTATTTTCATTGATATTGAGGTTATAAATTTATAGTAAAAATAAAAAATTGCTAAAATGTCTAGAAGATCTTACACGGCGGAAGAAATAGTGCGTTATTTAGAGGACGCTGACTGCGATGAAGATGACCCATTCAGCGGCGGTAGTGATGATGAATATCAACCCAGCGATGATGAAGAAGATAGTGAGGATATAGAGGTAATTGAAAATTTTATAACAAGAAGTGCAGTACCATCACAATCGCCGACTCCAGGAGGATTAACTTCAGCTGTTGACTCGAATTTACAGTCGTCAACTTCAAAAGTTTCAGCTTCAACTAACGTCCCCGATCCAGAATGGAAGTCCGATGTTTTGCTTATAGGTAGGGAAACATTTACAGGAAATCATGAAGTACAAAATATGGACGCTATTGTTGTCGATGGACGTGTTTCATTGTCTAAAATCTATGAACATTTTGTACCCGATGCTTTGATTGACGAAATGGTGATTCATACCAATAATTACGCTAATTTGTTGAGCAGGATGTCAAGGTGGAAAGATGTCAGTAGAGAAGAGATGAAAACCTTTTTTGGTGTAATAATGTACATGGGTCTTAACCCTAAGCCCTCTATTGAACATTACTGGAAGTTGGATGTACTGTAGGTATTACAATCCGCTAATGCATAGAATCAATATGTCCTATAATAGATTTACAACAATCCTTAGATGCTGGCATTTCATAGAAGTTCAAATAGGGGTTATTGGAGAACGTAGAACACACAAAATTGATCCACTAATATACAAAGTCGTAGCTAATTTTCGTAGCCTTTATTTACCAGGCGACATTATAGTAGTTGATGAATCCATGGTAAAATTTCCTACCTACAATCTACCTACTATCTAATCTATAAAAAATAGTAGTAGTAGAACCTACAATCCTGCCAAGACCGATCGCTATGGCATGAAGATATACAAAGCTTGTACCGTAAATAGTTATACATGGTCTTACCAGATTTATTCCGGCATATCGGAGCGAAAGAATATTGGCTACGAAAAACTAAAGCGTAAGCGTAGAACACTATCCAAAACACCAAGAAAACTAAACAAAGACCGGAAAATCAAGGTGTTCTACAAGCGAGGGCGCTGTGTGCGATGTTTAGCTAATAAAAAGCGTACAGAAAGAAATATTAAATGTACCTAATGTCGTGTGTTTTTGTGTTGGAAAATGCTGGACTGACTATCATACATTGGAATTGCTGCTTTAGTATATATTTCTATTGTGGATTCTGTAATGGTTTCTGTTGCTGCCCATGACTCCTCAGTAGGTTTCGGCATTACAATCGGATGTGGTTCTTTCCAGATAATGCGGACTGTAGAGAATCAAACGCAAAAATTGTGAGCAAACGCCTTCAAACTAATACTTGTAGTTACTAATGTGAAACAAAACAATAAACTAAATATGTATTATATACCTAATTCAAAATCTACTCATAAGAAAGCTATATGATGTGTTTCACTAAAGAAATGCTTATTATTTTGATAACACAAGTAAAGTATCACGTTATTTTTAGTTGAAGTATGTAAATTAAGTTGGAAAAAAATACGAGACAATGACCGAAAAGTCGTAAAGTCGAGAAATGAAAGAAGTGGTGCCGCCGCCAGTGGGAAATGTCGCCCTATTAAGTATGAAAGAGTTGGAATTTATAAAACCATTTCTGCAGCAACCAGAAGACCAACAACAATCTAATCTGGATTCCTCTGATGAAGACACCCAGAGTTCTGGAATATTATTTTTGGAATCACCTAGACCTCGATCACGCACTTCATACAATTCACTGTCTAGAACTTCAGAAATATTGTAACGCTACTTTTCTATTAAAGAATTAGAATTAGAAAAACATCCGATACATATTTTCCTTTTGTCCATGGCGGCATCAGCTGCCATAATAATCATGTCCAAGTCCAAATCCATTACGTGCAATAGCGACTTGTTTGTACAAAAAATCGAACAACAATAAATAATAAAAGAAGACATTGGTGCGCTCGCAGGAGCTGCGAGTCTCTCCGCCCGAGGGCGAGTGATTCTCATATCACGCCTTAAACTACGTATTGTGAGAAAATCTAATTATTTTACTCGCAAATAAGAAAAAAATCGACGTATTATTGCTTTAAAAAATATGTATCATAGCGCATTACTTTAAATCCTAAAATAATTCAGTAATTCTTAATAAATAACCAAAAATACGCCCACAGAAAATCATTCCCTTAAATGGAAATAACGTGTTCGTTCACGCAATTTGTGTTATATTTTTATCTTATTTTGAGGAATTTATTTGAAAATTTTTAGTAAAGCTTTAGTGTAGTAAAGAACATTATTTGTCCTTAATAGGTACTTTTAATATTAATTATTATATATTTTTTTGTGGCACTAACTTGTGTCACTTCATTTCAATCATTCCTCTCGGCGAAATTCAAAATCGTAATATCGTTGCTTAGAAATTTCCCCCGCGCCTCCCACCCCGGGTTCTGATGCAATGCATAACGAACCAGTTGCCCGCCCGCAGTTACATCGGAAAGACGTGTTTATTCAGAAGATTGACGTTATTTTTAAAAATATAGAAAAGTGCGGCACAACCTTCTATCATTCGCCTTTAACGAGTTATACTGGTAAGTATTTTAACGAAAATTATCGTATTTTTTATTATCATAGTGAATATAAGTAACATTCGAAATAAACATATGCATGTTATAATTTCTAGAACGTTCAAGGTTAATCATTTTCGAAATTTAATTTATTCATTCCCTTATACCTAATTCCCCTATTTGTAGACCCTTGGGGAATGAATGTTTTTCTAGGGGAATGAATTTCATTTATGGTTGTGTGGTTTGAAAAACTATGAAACCTAATCCAAAATTATAACTTTAGATTGTGTTCGTTTAATTAATTGAGAGTTTTTTTTTCATTATAGTTTAAAATGCCACGCACTAAGAAAAGTACGGAAGAACAACGAGCAGCTAACCGATTGTATCAAAAAGAGAGATATCAACGTATCAAAAACAATCCAGAATTATATAAGATACAAAAGGAAAAAGACAGACAAAAATATATAGAGCAGAAAAAGAGAAAAGTAAAGAAATGTATAAGTGAATTAAGCCGACGTGAACAAAAATTACAAAGAGAGAAATGGAGGAAGAATTCCAAAAAATACTTAGAGAGGAAAAAGAAAGCTCAGCCTGAAGAAGTTGATTTAAATATAACTGGGTTATCGGAAATATCAGTAACTGAAACTGAAGATCCGCTTTCATCGCCTAACTTGAAATCTTCTTCTTCAGCTTCAGTTAAAAAAATTAGAAAGTTAAAATACAAAATGGAAAAAGAAAATAAGCTAAATAATAATATCATTAAAAAATTAAAATCAGAAAACAGAAGATTAAGAAAAAGGATTTCTCTATTATCTAACAAAGTACAAGAAGAACCAAATATTAATCATATTAGTAAAGGGAAAAAGACAGAAAAGAAGACTAAGACCACCGAAATGAAAGTAATAGAATTTTTTTTCGAGTCTGACCTAAACAGCTATGTAGCGCCGGGCAAAAATCAATTTATAAAAAAATCAGGGGATCGCAAGCCGAAGAGATATTTGAATGACACATTAAGAAATTTATTTAAAAAATTTAAACTAGTATATCCACAACTAAAAATCAGTTATTCTACTTTTTGTAGAAGAAGACCGTTTTTCATATGTTTTCCTAAAAAATCCAGAGATACTTGCATGTGTAGGATTCATACCAATATGGAATTATTAATTACTGCACTAAATAAAGCAAAAATCATAAAAGAACATAATTCCAATCATATAATTTCTAGTTTATGTTGTAATCCACATAATCTGGATTGTTTAAGTCGTATATGTACAAGTTGTAATAAAAGAAATATTCAATACCAAGAGTTTAATGACAACAAACAAATTGCTTATTATGAATGGGAAACAAAGCGCAAAAGTTCTAAAATACTAACAGTTAAGACAAAATTATCTGATTCACCAAAAAATATTATTGCAAAATTTGAACTAGCTACACCAAAATTTATGGTGCACGTAAGAAATATTGCTGCACAATATAACACAATTACTGACCTTAAATCTAATTTAAAAATATCAGAGGCGTTAATACATTGCGACTGGAGCGAAAATTATAGTCTCAAATATCAAGAAGAAATCCAATCGCTTCATTTTGGCGGCAGTCGAGCCCATGTTAGTTTGCATACATCAGTAATTTATTACTGTGATTCCCAGACAGGCATCACTACTCCTCGCGCATTTTGTACTGTAAGTGAAAGCCTCAATCATACTTCAGCAGCCATCTGGGCACATTTGGTGCCTCTATTAAAATATATTGAACATAACTGCCCACTTGTAAACACAATTCATTTTTTGTCAGACGGTCCAACGAGCCAATATCGGAATAAATATATGTTTCATATTATTTCTAAACTTCACGTCACCTTTAATTGGATTGAAACTGTTACTTGGAATTACACTGAGGCTGGTCATGGCAAAGGTGCTCCAGATGGTGTGGGGGGTGCGTTAAAGACTAATCTAGATCGAATGGTCAATTATGGACATGACATTGGCACTTTTACTGATTTTATTACAGCTGTTAGGAAATGTAGTGTGAATATACAAGTCGAAATTGTTACCAATGATGACATAAATACATTTAACAATAGAATACCCGACAATGTTCCTACTTTTAAAGGGACTATGGAAGTTCATCAAGTTTTCTGGGATGCTAGTTGGAATATTATAGCTGCTCGAAGTTTAAGTTGTTTTATGTGCCAATGCGTCCCAAGTCCATGCATACATGGAAAACATTTAGGATTTATAGACGTCTTAAATGACCGTGTTTTAGACGACGTTCCAAAAACAACAGTAAATACACAGAAAAATATCGCTGAATCCAAAAAAGTTACAGTTCTCTCTGAAATAAGAATTAATGCCCAAGATTTGGCATCCCTATCTAATAAGCTACGGTCAAAACCTATCCCCTACATAATACCAAATAATAGAGCTTATAATATTTCATCGGCTAATATTGCTAAAGATTTTGAGGACTTGATAGATTCCACTTCTATAACTCGACAAGACTAGAGCATTCTGGTCCACTTCTAACGACAACCATAAGGCCGCCTCCATTAATATCTGACTTAATCCAACCAACGTCTAGATTATTATCTTAAACAGTTAAATCACTTCTGTCACCAATTTTCACCTCGTCGACCTCTATAACCTGTGTAGGTAGATAGTAACGTAAGAGACAATAGACTTTAATAGTTTAACATGTGGCCTTAACTTAAAATTTTGATTTGTATCTTTCGTAGTTTTTAACTAACTTCCGTGGTAACTTTGAATTATTGATGACGATTTTAGTAATTACATTTAATATCTTAATTTTCTGTAGTGACCAGTAAATTAAAAAAAATATGATTTTCACTTACTCACACTTACTATTGAAACGATTACGTTGTTGTGACAATTATGATGCTATTTTGCATGATATGAGTCATATTATTGATTGTATACCTACTTAAAGTATATCATCGTTGATTTACATTTGTTGTCCATTTAAATTGAAAACCAAAAAAATTATGACTATAATAATAATAAATCGGGCTATTTTTAAACCTGTAAATCATCTTCATTCTTGGCTTATCTTAATAACTCAATGTAACAAAAATGAGAGTAAGATAAGTTTTATTAATTATTATGTCCTATTATTTTATTAATTATTATGTCTTAAGTAAATAAAACATTTGTTTTAAAAATATTATACTTTAATTATTGTTTGTAACTCAAGAGTTTAAATGTTTTATGTTTTATTGTTATTTGATAATAATGATTACTTGAGTATTATAAATATAATTTCATTTCAAATTTGAAAATTGTTTTAACTGAATATGTGTTTATTTTCATTTCCCGATACAAATATAATTTCCCTAATTAGCTATTTCATTTTTCTAGGTAATGACATAATTCCCCAAAAATATTTATTTTCAAATTGCAATAACTTTTTAAGAATACGTCGATTTTAATGCCCTCAAAACTAGTTACATTAATTTCATTTTATAAAAAGGTATTGCAAAGTTTTGAAGGCATTGTTTCATAAAAAATAATTATTTACAAATTTGTCTTTTTTTGATGATGCGATGAGAATCACTCTGCCGTTATTAGGTAGAAATAGGTGTGGCGGTGGTGGTTCAAAAGGCTATATAAAATTGGTAGTTTCACTATCTCAAAAACAATTGTTTGACTCGTAATATTGCTGGTTATATAACGATTAGATAACATAATTTTATGTTATTATGATGATAAAATCCAAGGTTAATTCCGTGCTAAGGACAACAGCGCTTATACACTTTTGATGCATAGTTAGATTCCATTGGAATACTTCCCACTTTCTCAGGGAGACAGCCCAGTGGAATCCTTGTTGCTTCATAGCTGCAGTAAAGTGCCGTGTTCCCGTTTTAGAGTAAGGTTTCGTAAACAGAAGTGCTTGTCAAAGCGTGCCATAAATGCTGTGAGCTATGGAAACCTTCAGTAATGGTCCATGCCAATAATGGGTCCGCAGAAAAATTAATGGATTTTAAAGTTGTTTAGGTGGGGATGATTGATTATTCTGTTGACTTACACCAGAGATAGGTAATATATTTACTATATTAGGGGCGCTGGAAAACAAATGATTATAAAGTGAGCGATAGACGAAATAAGTTTGAGTGCCACTGATATAATAAATAACCTTATGATAATTATGATTTTACAACGATTGCATTATGGAAGATATGTGAGTAATTATATCCTATCTCTACACGCCTGTGAATAATGATAAAAGTAATTAGCGTTTGATATCAATGAATTAATTAATCGTATTCAATAGTCTCACTTACTAATTTTACTTATAGTCTAAATCATATATCGTTTAATGTTACAAACTGAAATGAAACAGTCAACTCAACCGATCTAGAACATAAGCATAAACTGTTTTGTGTGACGCTATGTTCCGAGGTAGTCTCAATTTATTAAATTTTAATGAAATTCCTTTACGTTTAAAAGGTGTATGTATGAACTATACACGCGTCGTGGCGGCGGCGGAGAAGCAGCGTGTGAAGAGCCTTATAGTTATATATAAGTAATATAATAATAATATTAGTTAATAGTAACGTTAACAAGTGGTAGAATCCTTTGTGGTTCGACTCCGGCGGGACCACCGCCACGCATATTTCTATCTATTAACGACAGTGTTAAGCGCTGCTGTGTTCTGGTCTTATCCGAGGCGTTCCATCTTAGTCCTCAGGAGTAGCAACGCATTTGTGTTCAACCTCAGGTAAGACTGTTGGTCTTATCTGAGGTTGATAACAAGTGTCCAT
>DWOA01000177.1:0-10013 GCA_018250715.1 Telegonus anausis annetta | reverse complement strand
AGGTAGGCTGCCCGATGACGTCATCGCCTGATGCTCGACCAACTGTTGTTTCAATTTTAACTTTCCTCCAACAATATTATATTGCGAATATTACAATTACTACCTACATACTGTTAATAATATTATTACCCTACTGTGCTCCCTACAACAACAATCGAGTTTATTGTGACACTATCGAATTCATTAACAATTTAGCTAGGAAAATAATTAAACGTTATTGATCCAAGTCATTTGCTGAGCTGTTTGATGGAATAGCTACTATCATTCAGAAATATTAAGACGCTAGTTGATCGGCGCCGTTTAGTAAAAAGGCTAGGCTGATAATTAAAGGGCTAATTAATCCAATTAGCCGCGACGTACCAAACGTCCGTGCGACGATGTCATATTTGCGTATTAAAAAGTTATGATATAAAATATAATAGTTGTTAAAATGTTTATGTTCATGGCATTAAGTAAAGTTCAGTGTAAATAAATATAGTTTGTAATTAGCATTCAGAGCAGACATGGCGCCTTTATTAAACCAACCTTAGTTTACGGAAAGCTAACGACCGCCTGTCACTACGTTAAAGGCAAAATATTTAGTCGCAATCACGCCCTGTCGTTATTCACTGACAGTCTCCGTAATAAGAGACACTAGAAAACAAATATATTTTAATACTATTAATATTATACGTAAAAAGGCTTAATTAAAGCTTTAATGATTATTATGATTTTTTATTTGAATGAAAAGTGTTTACATACAGTATAATAGGTAGAAATTTGTTTTATTATATTTATAGCATTTAGGTAGATACCTACGCCCATTTTTCCAAGCTCGATATGAGAGTCAATGAGTTTCTTATGGAAGTAAAAGCAGTAGGTACGTCTAATAAGGTAGGTAGGTACATTCTATATTAGAAGGTACCTACCTAAATGATAACTAGGTATACCTACCTCGAGAAAATCAGAAATCTGTTCCGTATTTTATGGGTGCAGTGCAGTAGGCATTTTGTAGACGGAATCTAAATACACATATAGTATATACATGTAGACCTTCTTAAATAATTACTAGCATGTATGTATGCAAGGCTACGTATTAATAAAATATTAGATTTTATTATCGTTGCTTATTGAATTCTTACAATATATATAATATTTACAAGTTAATAGGTAGATAAGTTTTGCAAACACACAGATGCCGATTATAGTTCTGAGAAAACATTTGTTGCCCAAATCCAAATAGAAAACATAAAAAGACTTATAACGTTAATTTAGACGTTACACAGGTGGTGCCGTACCAATATAAATCTTGTAATACGTTTTGCCGAAATAATATTTTAACATAGGGAGCCGAAAAACCTTTTACAAGCAATTTACAAGTCTAATAACGTACTAAGTATCTTTTCTCTTTTTCTGCTTCAAAAATAAAAGCAACGAAGCAGTGATAGTCTAATGATTATGAACACCGGCTTCTCAGATACGGGCATGAACGGTGAAGAAATAATCGAGAGAAAATTTACATGGGTGTTCGTGAAATTTTGAAAAAGTTACCAAACATTTTTGAAGTCTACCAATGTGTTCCTAAACAGCATGGTGAACTAGGGCCAAATCCACAGTAGAAAAGTAAAAACCTTAATTATTTGTCCGTACTTAACACATCAAATAAACGGAATATTAACGCTCATTATCCCTATAAATAATCGGTGTTAATAATCTCTGTAAATATTTGGGTAACTAACAATTTTAAAGCCAAAACGACATTTGGCTGGTTCTCAGCTATGAAAATAACGTTCATTATAGCTGATTCGGTTTACCATACTTTTAGGTGAAAGCCAAACTCTCCTATTTAGTGAATATAAGGCTTTAGCTTTCATAAATATTTTATATCCAAGAAATGAAAAATAATGGTCTAGCTAGATGATAAACGGCCTAAATTAACATGCTAGAAACGGTCTAAGTATCTACCTACTATAGGTACCTGTTACAATATTGTTAATACATTGTACATAGGAAAATAGTTATGTACCTACGTACATCTTGTGTTGTAGAACCTAACCTAACATTGTTGTACCTTGTAACATAACATATTCCATGTAAAATAGAAATGCCTGTTTGTATTGTTCAAATAGATTATGTATATAAGTAAGTACCTACTTAGGTACGTATATAAAACAGCAATGTGTCCATATTAACATAATACCATAACATAACATTGATGATTTAAAATTTCTGTGTGATTTGTCTGCCTATCTTGAAAACGGTTGATCAAGACCTCACAATGCTATAAGATAGAAATGTTTATCAAAGTTTCAAGTTCAATGCCAGAGTGTTCTCGTGTTCCAATTTTCTCGTTACTTTCCATACCTAAGCAAAGAAACTCACATATACCTACCTAGTACACACCGAAACTCAAGACTGATTTATCCAAACACGAAAAACCATCAGATGCAAGAAATAACTAGCAAAAATGTACGCATTACCACAATAAAAGTTAAACTAGATATCAGCCTTTTGTCCGTAATTAACATTAGAATTTTTGGTGAACATAGTACAGATAGCAAGTTGTCAGAATTATCGCTATCACCACCAGTAAATCGGACAAGTACCTACGGCTACCTACCTTATCTATCGATATTGCCAATAAACATTTAACGTTGTAAACTTATTGGAAATAATCCTACCTAAAACAGTGTACCTGTAGGTATTATAATATCTGTACCTACCTGAAATTGCCATTATTATATTTGAATTAATATACATGTAGGTACCTGTTTGTTTAGTTTCCAGCAGAGGTTGATTTATTAGAATAATTTTGACTCTCGCCTTAAGAAAGCACCAATAATAGCCTGGTAGTTGGAAATTTGTTCTGTCAATCTATGGGTGTCCAAGTGTTCCGGTATCACGTAGACATGTAAACACGACGTAGATGATAACACAAATGAAAAAACATATGTAAAATTACTAGAGTTTTACCATACACTTCGATTCGCTTCGATCAACAATATCATTGGTATCTATTATTGATCGAAGACCATACAGGACATTTAATAAAGAAAACTCTTTACTAAAGTGCTCTTCTTTGATCACTGCTTACGTGCCTTCTAACGATTATACCTACCTATTGGAAGTAACCTACAACTTTTACCCCAATATATTTTATAAAACAATTCATCATAAATTTTGCACCAGTTCGCAGAATTCCAATAAAACTTAGTAGATGTGCAGAATGAACAGCAAAGCTCTGGTCTGCAAAACTTCGAAAGTTGAACAAGTCTCTTCGGAGTAGGGCTGCGTTATAAGAAAAATGAAGCACCATTGAACGAAGAAAATATTCTAGCAAAACTTACATGGAATTGTGAAATTTATGAAATGAATTTTCATTCAGTATACTTATTTGTAAGTAGATTGTTTGTTAAAGCGCGCGTAGCCCCGCGCCTTTCGTAGATATCAGCCAATGTACAAAGTAAAGCAATGTGGAACGCGGTCAGTAGATGGATGGGTAACCGCTAGTGGCATAATTTTATGCGGGCTTTCGAGCTTCGGAGTGCACATAAAACCAACTGTCTCGCTTCTTATAGCAATCGTAAAACCTCGTCGAAGCCTTACGAGCGTTTTTAAAACATCGAACATGGTTAGGCCACTTGTATCCCATTTGTGGGAAGAGACCCGCGTCCAGCAGTGGAACATAAAAAGTTGCGGAAGTAGCCAAATATATTTATTTTACTATATCCTTCATAACAGAACGATTGGTATAGATATAATATGTAGATAAGCATCAAAGAGATTATATTCAATTTGTAAACTAAGCCACGTTAACATTGGATCTGCCGTGAACACAGCATGTGAGTGCTGTCAACAGTAAGCTGGCATAAAATCACAGTCGCATCTGCACTGCTGATTCTATTCACTAAATAATCGACTTACACAAACACCATACTTATTTCAGTTAAACATAAGTATGTAATGGTGGTAGAACCGTTTGTGGATCGCCTTCGACGGCATCACCGCCACGTTTATTTCTCCTTCAGAATCATTATATATTATTATTTATATACCTATAGTTATTTCTGCAGCACAAGTATGTTAATTAAGATATGCTTATCCGAGGCGTTCTAACTTACTTCGCAGTGGTAGTAACGCATCTGAGGTCAATTTCATATAGGACTCTGAGCATATCTGGGGTTGACTACAGATGTCCAGAGGCGGCAGTGGCCACTTACCATCAGATGAACTACATGCTCTTTTGCTAGTACCATGTTATAAAAAAGTCTTGCTCCACTTAGGCATAATTAAATTATCATTATGGTGTTCATTGTTACGTAGGTACCTACTTACAAGTCTTGTTGAATATTTATTGAACCAAAAGTATGCAATTGGACCTACCTGAAGATGAAGGAAAGTTTTAGTAGTTTATAGAAAATATCATTACAAAAATCATTACAACCAAACATTACATTTCTGACACCGAAAGTTTGATAAAAAAAGGATAAAGAGAGCTCCGAGTTATGTAACTACACATCACATACATCTATGACACACGTTATTAGAACTTACATAGTGCCTACTAAAGCAAATATGTACTTACTTATTTCCTAATAACCAAACTAGAAAAGTTTTGTTAGCAAATATGTCCATCGGGTCTAGTTTGTAACTTGGACTATGAGCTTCGAGATACTTATAATCCGACGAGCCGCTAACAGCTCGTAGAGACTTCTGGATTCCATGTGTGACGCACAATAAAAGTGACAAAAGTTTCCTTATACTTAAATTGATGTTCTTAGCATCACATCTGTATACTATTCACTTAATATATGTATAATTTGCTGTACACTGTGCCTAGTGATGTCGGTATTGAGTAGCACTAGCCCCTTTCACGTATCATAGGAAGTGACTGAGCGACAAAACTCAGGAAATTGGCCACAATCTCTTCCTGGGTAACATTAACCACTGCGGTCACCAACACGCATGCCAGGCGCAGTATATTAGCAAAAATCTCCATTACAAGAGGCTTATGTTCAGTAGTGAACTTCACTAAGATGATGGGTGGATATAATTTCTAGCATGAAAATTATATTAAAATGGACATTCACTGAGGACAGCGGGGAAAGCAACACCAGTTTTTTTTTAATCTGACCTATTTTAAAAACGCCATATTCCCATGTGAGTACCTGCAATCAACTGTTATCTTTGTGCGTAATAATACTTAATTGCTCTCGAAGACCAAGTAAATTGCGGGAAACCCAACACGGGTAGTAATTACACCCCTGTGTTATTTTAATGTTGTCCCATGGCTATGCCCCATCGACATTTATAAAATATCGTATACACACGTTTCAGGGACCGATACCATTCCCATATGGCTTAAGGCAATTTTATAACTGGAAATAAAGGTAAAGGTTCAAAAAATACACCAGCCATCCTTTGTGCAAAATTATTTAGTAGGTATTCAGTATATTTTGTCCAATAAATACATAAAAAATACTTTTGTTATACATTATTCAAAATATTACTACCTAGTATCTACTAAATATACAAAAACGTGTCATTATTTAATCGGAAAGACAGAATTCACAACCTTATATATTGAGGCAAAAATTTCACGACGGCACTAAAGTTTTTCTAAGAAATATTTTCATCCATTTAAACAATAATTACTACGCAATTTTGTTCCTAATTTCGTCTATTCAAAGCTTTTTTTGCCAAGTCTTTAACAACAGTACATGTGAAAATATAGACTCCATTTTTGATCTTGGCAATATTTGATTTGCAAACGTAAACGTTGGATAAATTAGGTATGTACAATATGTATATTATTTATGTATATTATCTACGTAAAAAGTGTATTAAAACCTGTCATATACACATTAACTTTAACAGAATCGTAACAAAGCTTAATGGCAATAATTTGACTATATGTACCTACCATATTCGACAGGCGCGGATCCAGCCATTTATGATGATTGTGGTCACAGCTACCCAAAAACGAGTCAAAATAAAAAAAAATGCTTACAACCCCTTAATGCTTCTTTTAGAAATTTCATGAGAGAAAAAGGTCACCAGTTCACCTTCACTACATAATATGTCGGAAACGGTGGAAAACTAAACTTTGTGTTTCCGGAATTTCGACCATAATACGTCTTAGGCACAAAAACACAAAAAAATTGCGTCTCAGTAGTTTGACGACGAAAAATTTTGTCACCTGGTTTTCCCCATAAAATTTACTTGAGAAATAGGTATGTGAGCTTGCCCACAATTGTGTATCCGCGCTTGATATTCTACGAAACAAAAGAAAATAATTTATAGTACCCTGTAAAATGTTTGCCTTCACATAACAATTTTAAATGCTGTACCAACTTTAACTTGTAGTATACTTTAATTAACCAGTCAAATTAAATTATTTATTTTTATTTATAAAGCTCGATAAAAACTAAAAAAACGATATGTACCTATAATTATATCAAATTAAAAAGAATCATTTTGTGACAATTTCAACACATTTAAGGTCACCCATTGGATACTATCGCGTGAGCTATGGCTGCTATCTTGTTGCTTACCAGTTTTACTAATTTAGCGACTAGACATGACGACTTTTGATAGCTAAAACCATGTTTTAGCTACCAAATAAAATATTTGTCGCTAGACCAGCTTTAGATACTAGCGACTTATGGAGTACAAATATTTCAGTGGCAAAAGGTTTAAACCCCTTTTTTAAAGCCAACATCAATTTTAATCCATAATTAGTCTGAGCGATCTTTTTTCGGCTGTTGGAAAATTACAGTTTAGCGACTTTTATGTCGACTCTAACGACTTGGAGTTAGCAACATTGTCGCTTACGCTATAGTTGCCCAAAGCGCTGCGGCACGACCGGTCAATTTGTTACATTTGGTTTGATCTTATTGTAAAAAATCTGTCAGCGATCTATCGTCTCCGTATAGATGCGTAAGCTACTAAATGATCACTGAGCAACTTTTGAGATGCTTCCTCAGTAGCGTTATCCACTACTTCGCATCTATCTACTCCACCGATAGTAACCAATGGACAAACAGGCTAAACATAACACATCAGTATAAAAAATTGTGCAATAATCTATAATACGTCATTAACATATTTTAGTCATCATTATTTACATATAAAAATCCCAATGCCCATCGTAATACACTTGACGTATTTAGTTTAGCCAAAGTCTCACAAGCATTTGCTTAATTAATACAATATTAATAATATTAGTTGATAATTAGTTTAAATAAATGCGTGATCGGTTATATAAATTGATAGATACTGTTTCCTGTAACAATAAATATACAAACAATATAGATAATTGCTTAGACTGATAGGCAGCATAGCCAATCTTTAGTTACTTAAAATATCTTCAGAGAAATATCAAATTATGAACACCAACGAGAGATAAAATGAAACATTCCAAGAAGTTCCTCGCTAAATGTAATATCGAAACGCTAACCTAACGCTAAACGAAACCATCGAAGTTTATTAGTAATAAGATGAACATGAAATCTCAAATCTTCGTAAAAATACTTTCCAATAAAAATCAAAAGAGAAATAATATTTAGAATTATATTAATCTCGTGTCAGACACAACCAATTTCATTAAATAATACGACTATTCGTAACAACTTGTACAATATTTGACATCCATTTTATAATATACCTACATCAGATTGACAACTTTTATCAAAAAGATTTAAATCGTATTTGTCGTCGTCGTTGTTGGGTCGTATGGATAATGTTATGAATCTCATATCCTATAAATATATTAATTGTTTGTGCAGCATTTTTTTAGGGTACGGTGAAAATTATATGGACTCAAACACGAGGTAGTTACATCCACTTTTATGTTGGATAGGGTAAATTTGTTTCCCTATACAAATTTAATACAGAGTAAATCTATCGGGTCTCAGTATAAAAATAGATTAACCTACATATTTCATTACAATTTTAAATACTATAAATAAAGTTATAATCTTCATGTCATGTAAAGCCCATTTCACTCAAAGTTTACCCAAAACGTCTTCGGTATTCCCGGCTGTCGGATACATTCGTTCCAACTGTCTGCATAAGGAGATTTCTCGTCTATAATCGCTTTACCGAGAATTTCCTTCTTCGCCATCTTCGTCTTACATCCCAGACTGATGTATATGCTGACTATATGTATGTTCGCTTTGAACACAGTCAACTTCACTGTAGCCGACTTGGGATCCCATCTAGCCGAAATTGTCGGCACAAATCTATCGCTTTTCCAATAGCATTCCGCCTTGTTCGCTTCTAAAATCGTCGCCTTTAAGTATAATGGAGCTGGAATAGAAAACATTTGGAATTAATTTTTATGGACCTTATTCTTGTAAAATAAACACATGTATTGTAATGCTTTTATTTGAAGCAATTGCCTGGAAAACATTCTCAACTTCACTGAAGATTGATGGGCTAGGAATGCCTATAGGGATTTCGTTTGCCCTTTGTATCCGTTGGTATAAAATTATAAGTGAATAAAATTTAGGTACAAACTTAGATAACTCGTGTTATGGTATAAACCATACAAGCATATACTATACCAAACAGTACGCAACGTTAAGAATAATCATTTTCATGAAATTAAGCTTATCGCTATCATTATCAAATTTCCGGTTAGCCAAAGTTGGCCAAGTGTGGATTGGAAGACATACAAGTTTGGGAACATTGCGGAGTTTCAGGCTAAGTTTCCTTGACTTGTTCTACTTTTAAAAGAAGTGATAATTAATTTTTAATGCACATTTAACTTCGAAACGTCAACAATTGGAAATACAATAAAACCTTGGCCCTTTTGTGTTAAAAAGACCGGAGCTCAAACTTTCACACTATTCGACTGCTTTTCACTAAAGTAAAGCTAACGAGAAAAGAAGCATATTTTTTCTTTTATGATTTCTGTCAAAGCAATTCTGAAAGAATACTAATGTATTCGCAAACACCTTTTAATACCAAAGTTGGTGTGATATTTTTAGCTAGGCTCAAAACTCAAAAGCGGTGTGTATTTGCAAAGCAGGCGAGCGTAATGCTCTTTGCCTATTGAAGAGGAGAGAGTTGTCGCGATTGCGCGTTGAATCATAAACATTGAATAGCGCTAACAAGTCACTGCGCAATTCACTAACCGTAATGTATGCAAATTGCAAACGTCTTAAACGAGCTCGATGTAACCTACCAGGATTCAGATTTCATCTTTTAAATTACTTTAAAGGAGGTCTTTTCGAATCATAACATTTCTTTACATATATAGTTTAGTGCAATATTTATAGATTAATAAGTTCTGAAAAACGTGACAAAGATCCGATGGTAGGATGGTAGGTAGGTACCTAGGTATTTTTATCGTACTTATTTTATAGCAATCTTTCATCATAGGCGTCGTAGTATAGGTGTGAATCTATTTTAAGCATATTGTGTAGTGATCTTTGATCATAGACGTCATAAGAGTATCTTAAGGGTTAGGTAGGTACGTAACATCAATTGTTTAAGCACAAAATATGTACATTTTTTATTGAAGCATCTGTCAGTGTAATGATCGCAAAGTTAGCGCTTTGTACCTACGCAGAAAATATCTATTTGACTGATTTCAGAATCTGAAATTTGCATAATGCTTGTACCTTCCTAGGTATCAAGTTGGAGAATACTGCGTTACGCGGACTGTAAATTACCTACCTATATATTTGAATTACTTGAATAAAACCGGTCTATACGTAATAACTAATACCTACAAATACCTACCTACCTACTAAATATCTACTAATAATTTGATTATATTTTGTTACGTGCTAATAACATGAAAGTAGGTAACGAATATGCGAACCCCCTGATGGTAAGTGGACATTGCCGACCACGGACATCTGTAATTAATACCAAGTAAGAAAAATAATAATTCTTGAGGTTGAACACAGATTTGTTGCTGCCCTGAGGACTAAGTTAATATCTATCTATAATATCATAATATCTATATATAATCTACTATCGTGCCCTTAATGCTATACGATTATTTGTAGGTATATTTACCT
>DWOA01000176.1:0-10018 GCA_018250715.1 Telegonus anausis annetta | reverse complement strand
CCGTTATTAGGTAGAAATAGGTGTGGCGGTGGTGCCGCCGGAGTCGAACCACAAAGGATTCTACCACCTTCAAACTAATGTAAGGGTAATGTTTTTAGAGCGTATGTATGTATGTTCATTTACGATTTGACGGATTTTACACATAAGGTGTCCTTACAATGGTCTCAGTTGTCATAGTAACATAGGAAATGCAACTTGTATATATGGTGCTTGCGAACGGAGGAAAAAGGGCATTAAGTAGTCGACTTGTTTGTTTTTAAAGATTTTTTTGTGTTTAAGATAATTTTCTAATTGTCCGTAACTTTCATATTTTTGTATTTCTATACCGATCGTTTAAAACGATAACCTAGAAACTATTCGTAAAACTGCACTCTAGTCGTAAAACGGGAATCGAACTAAAACTTAAAGTTTTATTTATTTCTAAAGTTTTACAACTCCTCATGCACAGTTTATTACTTCTCGGGGTAATAAGTAGTTTTACTACCGTTAAGATACTAAAAATATAGATTAGTTCGTTTGGTTTTACTGCCCTATATACTAGTAATACTTTCTTCGGTTCGATTTAACTGAAAATATCAGATTTAGCTAAACGGTATAAAAATAATGGCTTGGTTACCTTTTTAAAAACCTTGAAACCAGAATACACAGCGTTTAACACTAATAAAAGAAAAGGAAGAATACATGTAAAAATAATTTTGAATATTGAAATATCTTATATCTCGTCTTATTTAATTAAATATATGAAATTCTACGGCAATATTTTAAGTCCGTATATTAATAATAATTTTCAAACAAATTAATATTATGTTTAAATTTTCTAATTAAGGTACCAGGACAAAATGTTTTAAAATTTTCGCTTTAAAAAATATTGGCAAGCACATTTAAAAGCACAAATTACCAACCAATCAAACACTCGTGCAAGCTCACAAAGCTTTGATGTTTTTGTGTCAAGTGCCACTTTGTGCGAGTGGCGTTTGATCGCTCTTATGATTATCGCTCAAACTTTTGAAAAACAGACCATGTAATCGGTCGAGTTGCCGTGCTTTTCATAGTTTTTGGGGGTATTAGGAAATTAGTAAAGCTGGTTTGCATTAAAAATATTTTATATCCATAGTATATCTATGTTCTATAAGTTGTTTTTTAGCATTGAATTATCTCCTGTTCCGAAGTTTCTAACTTCCTTAACATTTAATTCTGTCCTAATATTTTTTATGTATCAAGATACCATGTAGCTCGTTTGATGGTTAGATACGTGTAAAACACAATTAGGACTGTGGTAGTTACGTCGACAATAATGGTGAGTGTTCCAAATACTTTGACCTGGTGCCTACTTCATCCATCTTCCATAGCGGTACCCGCCGATGGATCCAACCGGACAACTCGCGGTCTTCGACAGTTGGTGTACACGCTTTTTTACATACATTTTACACACATACATATACATACTATTACTTGCGCTATGACATGGAATATTGAAAAAGGTGCCAAAAGAGGTTTTCCTCAGAACCACAATTGACGATTCCTCTGATGTTACAATGTTCTTAATTTCCATCAGGTAGTCTATCTATTTTATCGTTAGGTTAGGTTAGGTTAGTAGCACTTTTCACCCGAATTATAAATCAGATATACATATAGCGATATTAGAGTGAGTTAGACACGCAGTGTTATACCCACAGACATATATTGCAATAGATTACGCATCTACCGTCTTCTGTATGAAAACCAAGCGTGCCACTTCTCTCCGTTTCTTTCTGTCTAAGGAAACATCAAATAAAGGTTTATAGCGATAGTAATATTCATACAATCACTCACAAAATACGTAAATATGTATTTTATTTGATTTAAGATGACACCTTATGCCAATAAACTAAATGCGGACTAGTATGAAATGATTATATGACACCGGAGGAAGCACATTGCGGGATCTATCTAGATATATGTCTGTGGTTATACCTTTACTTGCTAAGAATTCTCCATAGAGTTAATACCAGTGTGAAGATTCAATCGTTTTCTATTTAGAGTAGTGGAATATATCTTATGTAAAGCTCTTAGAATTTTGAATAAAAAGCGACTAACGTAGTGATGTAATGTAGTGTAGTTGATGATAATGATGATGGTAAATACGTGTTCGTAGCCTCACTACTAGCTCTTAGTTTTATATATATTGTCAAGTAAAAACCTATTACTCCCTAAAATAAATTGAATTTCGCGTGAATGAAGTCGCGAAAAGCAAAAGCGAACCTCATTTTAATTGGTTCTGCTCCAGTTCATGTTTTAAGGTTCGTTCGAAGTTACTGATAGATAAAAAATTACGACTGATTTTTGAGAACTTGATGCAAGGATTTTGTAATGGTAGACCGCTTTTTGACTCCCATGGCACTACTCTTAGTTATTTTTGTCGGATAGTATCACTGTTAAGTGTAGCTGTGTCTTGGTTGAAGGGTGTAATAAAGGAGACATATTTATCTAAGGCGTCCCAATTTAGTCCTTAAGGGTAGCAACACATTTTAGTGTTCATTATATACGATATGTAAGACTAATCGTATCTGAGGTTCCTTACAGATATAAACGTTCGGTTACTATCTGGTGGGCTGCTTACCCATTTACCAAATATATGTCTATGGGATTACCGTTTTATTTATGAAAAAAAAACACACACACATATATACAAAACTAAGCATACATATTCACGAAATGGAGTTTATGTGTATAGATTGTTTCAACAAACTTTGTCAACATAAGTTGTTGTAGCAAGTTAATAGCATCCTGCAATATTCATACAAAACTTGACAAAATTTGAGGTTGAGAAACTAATTATGAAAGGTCTACAGTCGGGTGATGCAAAAGAAACTACAAATTACTTAAACTATCTATATTTAAAAATCTAAATTACAAGAAAGTGACTAATTGTTCTAAGTTGGATACAAGAAGTGGCAAGTCTTTGGTTCTGTGGGAAAGTAGCAGGTTACGCGGTTCTGCAGCGTATGCGCATTCTTTGAAACGTCAGGGCCGTACTCAACACAGGGCCGTATTATAACATCTCCCCCCGCAGATCAGCGACTATTCGAGATTTCCTTTCGAGAATGCAGCTGAAATATTTTTATGATCCACCTTGATGTCACATGGGTTCATATTTTTTGCCCTAGGGCTTTCAGTCGGTTCTGGAACTTGGATGACAGATACGGGTTTTATAATTTGGAGACGTTTTCCTTTGACTCGGCGGTAAACTAGTACAGCAATTATGACACCTGCAGTCAAGAGGATGATGTACAAAGGAATCGTGGTATGGTACAAAACTTGATCACTGGCCGACTCAAGATGTAAAGGTGATTGTAGGGATATCTTTGAGTTGATAGTGTGTAGGGCCTCTAGACTCGGTGAATTAAAAATTACAGGTGATGGATTTTCCATTTGCCTCGACTCGTCATCCTGAGGCATTTCCACAATTTTTACCACTTGTCCCCTAATACGATCATGAGTATTAACAATGGTGAATCTCGGCGTTCTCAGTTGGCAGTCAAGTGGAATCACCACCAGGTAACTTCCTTGTAGTAGGCGATATTCTTCTTGGCGGCAAGATGTTTTTACTTTAGTTGGAGTTGGAAAGTTCAAAATGTAATGTTTGTCGTCCAGTTCCTGAAGGGCTTCAGTCTTTGAGATTACTGAAGTACGTTTACAAGATTGGTTTAGTTCTTGATGCGAGATCAGCTGTTGAATGCAATCAGGTTTTCGAGGAAGTCCGTAGTTCGACTTGGAATTGCAAAGAAACCATGAATTCACCTTCGGACATTCTGTCTCCATGTATCTAGAATCTTTTCCAGAGATTGCAATGAAGGGTAAGGTAGGTATCAAGACTTCATGATTTTTGTTTGGGACGGGACACAATTTATAAAACTCATAAGTTATAGGATAGGCAATCGGAACTTTAACCACGATAACTATCTGATTACCTACGTAGAAATAACCTAACTTCATTATTTCATAATAATCCCTATAGTCTATATCAAGAATTTCATCTTTTAAATATAAATTATTGACTCTTGTTAACATATTTTTTAAATCGACTAAACTAACTACAGAGTGAGGAGTACCTGATGTACTGATAAAAGCTAAAGTAAATTCTAACCTATGCAGTTCATCGGATAAATCTTCAATGTTATCACCTAATATTAATAGGTGTTGTGCCAAATGAACATATTCAATAGAATCAGTAACCTTAGCAGCGTTACCTTCTATAATATGACCAAGCACTTTACTCATATTATCTTGATTTGCAATAATAGATTCAATAATTTTAGAACTATGACTAATCCATTCTTTATTTAAACTAACGTGGTTATTCAGTTCTGTTTCAATTTTTTTTTCATTATTCTGCAAAACCTGTATGGCTTTATCATATTTCACAGCATCCGTATAGTCTAAATTTCCTGAAATTCCTTTAATTATGGAACCAAGACCATTAATTAACCCTCTCTTTACACGTCTCGGCTCAAAGGTAAGTAACAAATTAAAGATTTTTTCAAGTTTTATATGAAGATGTCGAATATGTGGTTCAAAAAGTGCTGAGGTTCTATTATTAACTAAGAGTGTCAAGTTAGAAATTTGAGCTTTTACTAGTTCCATTTGTGTCTGTATGTCATTTAAATCAATGTAGTTAAGGAAAGAATGGTAGTGGGATACAACCTTAGCAGGTCCCAATTTAAAAGGCAATAGTCCTGGACCGTTATCTAAAGATTCAATCATCACATCCTGTCCTCGAGTGAGATGCAGCAATAGCGTCAGTAGAAGTATCCTGTAACAAGGTGGAATTCTTAGGACATCGCTTGAGACGTGATTTAGCTACGGGACCTCGAGATTTTTTGGTATAAATATGAATAGGAAGATCAGCAATTACAGTGTCTTGGGTAAATCTCGGAGCTAATTTTTGTCGAGTTGCTAGTGGATTTCGTATAAAAATTTGGTCGTCGACAGCATATTCCCTCTCGGGTTCCCGGGTTTTATTTCTATTTTCAGTAAGTCTGGTCCTGTCACTAAAAGATGTGTCGTTAATGATACTATATACTTTTCTCAATTTCTCTTTATGGGTCAATGAGTATTGCTGGATAAGGTGTGCCGATAGGTCTATGTCAAGTGGATCACGTGGGTCAAAGTGACCCGTTATAAGGTCTAATGGACGACATTTTGTAAAGGTATGGATAGAGCTGTTATACCCAAGCACGGCATACGGCATGATATTAATTACTGGTTCATTTGGTTTTTCAAGCCTTATTATACGTAAGTGTTCGAGAATAGTGGAGTGAAACCTTTCGATGATACCATTTTCATTAGGAGTATGTGCTAGAATTTTGTGATGCTGTATTTTATGAAGTCTAGTAAACTCGGAAAATATTTGATTCGTAAATTCGGTTCCTTGGTCAGTTACTACTGTTAACGGGAATCCATGATGAGTAGAGAAAATTAAAAAGGCTTCTACGATACTTGGAGCCGTGCCATCTCTTAGACGATACGCTTGAGCGTATTTCGAGAAAGCATCGATCAATGTTAGATATTTTTCATTTTGAACTGTGAACAGATCAAGATGAACTATCTCAAAGGGTTTACTTGGTGGTGGAACGACATTGAATCTCTGTCTAATAGGATGACGGTCATACTTGGCTTGACCACAAATGCTGCATTCATTAATAAATTTAGCGATACAGTCCTTCATTTTAGGCCAAAAGTATTTTGAGGAAAGAGCCAAATAGCACTCCGATATACCACGATGATTGGTTTTACCTTCGTGGTATTTTTTTATAATATCCTGCTGCTTTAAGTAATCGTTAATATTCTCTAATTCTATTTTGGTAAAAACAAGGTTCATGGCTGAGTTTCTAAATTTTTCTTGAAGTATTGGAATAATCTGGTACAAAGCCGAAGTAGGACGAATCATTAAAGCAGTTTTCAATCTAGGGTTAACGTGTTCTTTAATAGCAATAATAACGTCATTCTCAAGGTTGGATTCCGATAACTGCACAACTGTGCGGGTATATGTATCAAAAGGTTTCGTTACTACCGGTCTCTTTTTCAAATCACTTACAACTTCAAATCTTATTTGTCTACTAAACTTGTTAAGAGGAAAGTCAGTTATAGGAATAGTTAAAACAGGGTTTTCTGCACTAGTGTGAACTGAACCAATTGAGGATTCCGCCGTACAAGTGTTAGAATCAGCTGTGAGGGTAGAAGAACCTACGGTAACGGTAGTAGACCCAGATAATGATTCCGGGTTTTCAGTTGGATTTACAACAATAGAGCTGTCTTCGTTATTTATTTCAATTCGCGACAAAGCGTCGGCGTTAGTGTTAGCTTTGCCCTGCTTATACATGATGGTAAAATCGTATTCGCTTAACCTAAGTCTCCAGCGTGTCAGTCTTGAACCGGGCTCTTTTAAGTTCATTACCCATTGCAAAGGTTTGTGGTCAGTTACAATTTTGAATTTTCTTCCAAATAAGTATGGGCGAAAATATTTCGTTGCCCAGACAATAGCCAAAAGTTCCTTTTCAATGGTACTATAGTTAATTTCAGTCGAGTTTAAAGTCCTGGAAGCAAAAGCAATCGGCTTATCGCTTCCTATTGCCCCTTGTGATAGTACTGCACCAATAGCAAAGTTAGATGCATCAGTTGTTAATATAAAGTCTTTGTCAAAGTCCGGATATTGAAGTATGGGGTCATTCATGAGCAACGTCTTACATTTTTCGAAACAGTTTATGTACTTAGTATCCTCCAGTATAATTTTGGAGCCTTTTTTTAAACAACTTGTCATTGGTTTGGTTATCCTAGCAAAATCAGGAATGAATTTTCTATAATAACCGAGTAAGCCTAGGAAACGTTTAATTTCGGTGGCGTTTTTGGGTAAGGGAAATTTTTGGATGGCTTCAATTTTGTTTGGATTGGGCTTTATTCCATCTTTACTAATTATGTGGCCTAAATATGCTGTTTCTAACTTTAGGAATTCCGATTTATCCATTTGTATCTTGAAGTTTGATTCTCTTAAACGTTTAAATACTTTTTCTAAATTTACCATGTGCTCTTGTAAAGAAACTCCGAATACTATGATGTCGTCTAAATACACTAGGCAAACTACATTTTGGAGATCTCTGAGGACATTATCCATCACACGCTGAAAAGTGGATGGTGAATTTTTTAATCCCATAGGCATACGCAAATACTCGTAATGCCCATGTTCAACATTAAAGGCTGTTTTTGGAATATCCTCAGCGTTCATTTCAACCTGATAAAATCCGCTGGCAAGATCTAGTGTTGTGAAATAATGACACTTCCCTAACTTATCCAGAACGTCATTAATGTTGGGGATTGGGTACTTGTCGTCAAGTGTTTTTTCGTTTAATTTTCTGAAATCGACTACAAGTCGCCACTTACGCTTACCAGAAGCATCCGGTTTCTTTGGAACCACCCAGATGGGGGAGCTCCAGGCTGATAGAGAAGGACGAATTATTCCTTGCTGTAACATTTTTGCGATTTGTTCCTGAACTTCTTGTCTGTGAATAAACGGGTAACGATAACTTTTGGTGTAAACGGGTATTTCATCTTTCGTTCGGATACTGTGTTTAATTTTATTGGTAAAGCTAAGAGGTTCTCCTTCGACATAAAAGACATCAGAGTATTGAGCACATAGGTTTTCTAAATTAGCTCGTTCTTCAGGATTCAAATGGTCTGTTCTTAATCGTGAAAGTACCTCGGTAATACGACAACGCTGTTGTTCCCGTTCATTCTCACAATTAGTGTCCGAATTAGTACATTGAATATTGTAAAGTTTCGCGTCTATTGGTCTATCCATTGAGAAAACTACATCAAATCGGGTCGGATTAATAACTTCGACTATACCACGATTATTTTTGACGGAAGTAATGCAGTCCCGTATACGGCAATTGGATATGAATTGGTCTTTTACAAATACGTCATTGTCATGGAAATTAATAGGAAGTCTAAGTAATTTTGAACTATTCGCTGGTATTATTTCTTCATATAAATTGCAGTTCCTAGAATCATACATCCGCAAAGGGTTGGTAGAATACCGAGTAACTAAAATTTTATTCTTTAAATCAATGCTAGACTCTAATTTTTCTAAAAGATCATAACCAATTAAACCGTCGAAGTAATCATGAAATTTATAAATAAAAAGTGTAATATCTTTTTTCTCATTAAATTCAGAGAAGCATGGTAGAGTAATGGAGTAATAGTTTTTAGTCGTTGCGTGAATATTCGTGACTTCGAAAGGGGTGTAGTTACATTGTATTTTAGGAAAATATCGTTTCACTGCATCGGGACTTATAAAGGATTGGTTAGCGCCCGTATCTATAAGCAATTTTAAAGGGGGACTTTTTATCTGAATGTAGGGTAATTGTCGCTGAGTCTGTAAGTTAATCTCTATTTTGGTTTTTTTAATTCTGGGCGTGTCTGAAAATCCTCATTTTCTACAATTTTGTCGTCGTGCGATTCCTCGACAACAACAGGGGTGCTCTCCGATTCGTTGGTTTGAGTGTCATAAGTTGTAAAATATGTTTGTCCGGGACAATCATACCTGTCCGGATAATAGTAGTAAGTATCATGGTCACCATAGTCGTTATAATAGTCTTGTTGGTCATATAAGTCATTGAAATTTAATTCACGGGTCTTAAAATAATTTGAGGGCGGTGGGTTCCCATGTTTGGTCCAATCATGATGTTGTCTAATTGGAAGTGACTTCGCTACGTAAGGCATAACGCCACTCATGGGTCGCGGGCCAGTTACGTTAGGGGAATGCTCATTCCTAAATTGTGTCATTCTAAATACGTCTCCCTGCGGTCTATAATTAGGAATAGGTGCACTGAACATTTGTTGAGTTCGAGTTGGTCCACGGTTGAGAGGCATTTGGGGTCTCCAAATTTGTACTGGTCTCGGTGGTTGCGAATTAAATGGTCTCGAGGGGCCTGGCAAATTAGTGGATGGCAAAAATAAAGCACGTGAAGGGGGTAAATCCGCTAGTTTTTTATCTGGCAAATGATCATTTCTACGCTGCATGTAGACGATATTCAACTCCTCGTGTACGAACTCCAAAGCTTTTTCGATAGTTTCGGGACGCATGCACCTAATACGAGAACCTAATGGATCGCGAAGGCCACGTAAATATGCCTGAAGGGTAAGTTTTTTGTAAAGAGTGCGTTTAGCTTCAATTGTACTTTCGATGGTCTCATGCAAACTAATATAGGTCATGATAGTACTGAATAAATTTTGACATTTTTCGTAGTATTCTTGTGGAGTCGAAGAACCCTGTGTAAGAAGCGCCAAATCGTTATAAAGAGAGGTTTCATCGCGGTGATCGGCAAAGTTATTAATAAGTGCACTTCTGATACCATTCCAGGTCTGCGGAATACCATTAGAGTTTATGGTCCGGGCTGCCGGTCCCGTTATTTTATTTAAAATACCATTTAAAAGTGACAAATTGCTAAGTTCATAACCTGGTTCATTTTTTAAATACTGTTTTACAAGTTGGTCAGATAAATTTACGAATCGAGTTAGAATATTTGGGTTCCCGTCGAACTCGGGAAGCAACCTTAGTGCCTTATAAATTTGATCTATCAATGCGTCACTCATTGTTACTGACTCTAACCTATCGCTGTCTAGATTTCTAGAGGAATCGAAATCTAAAGCTCTACGATCTAATTCTAACCTAGGGTTCCGTGATTGCCTTGGATGGAAAATCTTGGTACGGTTATAGGAACACTATATCAAAAAGGAAAGCAGCTCTAGAAAGATCTAGGTACTTACATTAACATTGTGGTTTCTCTGCGCATATCGAAGTTCAGATATTCGCCCAACTGCAGCTCTTCTAGGTTCGAAATCGTAGTACTTTTAGTGGTGATCTATTCACTGACTTGAATAACTACGATCCTACCGACTGCGCCAATTATGAAAGGTCTACAGTCGGGTGATGCAAAAGAAACTACAAATTACTTAAACTATCTATATTTAAAAATCTAAA
>DWOA01000175.1:0-10020 GCA_018250715.1 Telegonus anausis annetta | reverse complement strand
CATTGACGCATTGTTCTTTATTCTGAGGCTAAGTAGCGAAGTGTTGCAGACAGAGACTGATAGGGTGGGTGCCTAGACTGACAATGATGTAGGGGTTGTTACGGGAGAATGCAGTTTAGGTACATAATACGTACGCTTTACGCTTAGGTCCTATACGATTGATTCACTTTTTATGTGATCTTGGTCGTTGATTGTTTCGATATTTGAGAAGTATTACTTCTTTTCGATTGTGCAAAGAAAATTCTTTATTTTACTGGGGTCTTTTGTTTAATTTATGTATTTTCAAAGTTAAACTTCGTTATAAACCGAAAAACTTGAGCGTTACAAAATCGACAGACTCTAACGTTACCGATTTTTGGAGATCTATTTGTCTTTTTAAACACATAATGAAGTATAACTTCTAAGTCAACTGAAATAAATACACGCACCGTTTTTTATTGAATTTTTGTTCGTATTTCAATACACGAAGAAAATTATTCTATTGTATGTTATGATAACTATGTATACTGTATTTACAAAATATAGGTACCTACAGTTATATATTAAACGTGACATATTCACGGAATTATACAAACAAGATTGGTTTACTACAAAAGCATTACATTAAACAAACAAAATACAGATTCCTTTTGACTTACGTGCAAAAACGGATTACCTAAAAGCCTTTACATCTACTTAAACTAACACATTAAAAACATGTCACGTTAACTCGCGCAGAAAACCAAAAACGCAAACCTTTCAAAACCATTCCTTGCAATTAGACCAGACCTCCTCAAAGGACGGAATAAACATTTCCAGTTCCAAATAAAGGGGCCTCACAAGAGGTCCTTAGTTCCGAGGGCCCTAACGACATACACCTCACTGCTCTCCCTAAAGAAGTAAGCTTTTGTTAATTTGCACCTAGCGTGGTCATAGGGGTAAATAATAGCTAGGTTTGTTAACTAGAGCAGCTGAAGTTGTCAATTCGTTCTCTCATTACCCCTTTTTAAAAACACTCCTATAAAGAGATGGCTTTGAATTAGTGTTTATTGGCAGTGGCAGATTTACCAGCAGGTTGAGTAGGCTTGAGCCTAGGTCTAGGCAGACGCCGTCAGGACTGTGGAAGAATTCTATTAGGGCACCCGCAGTCCTGAAAAAGGGCGTACTGAGGAACACCGTGGGGTTTTAACCGGTAGGAGTCCGGCATATCTTCTTTGCTGCCCTCGCAGCCAAAAGGAACCCATGATGGGTTTCCCTAAATAAAAAAATAAATAAAAAAAGGACTATGTTTGAACGACTTGGATAACTACCTAATGTCTGCTATGCTAAGTGGCAAGTGTCACCCATTAACATCTGTAATTAACTTGAGATAAGATCAAGTCCTACCTGGAGACCAAAGGCCTTGCTACCCCTACGGACTAATTTGGAAGGTTTTAACTACCCCTTCGATCTCGTATACAGTAGCGCTTAAGCATGCCGTGTTCTACTTTAATTCTTAAAAACTTGATAATAAAGGTATTCGAAAACTAACAAATATACGTTGTATACCCAATCAAAATATTTGGCCGTTATCAAATAGCGAATAAGTATGATTGCGTGTTCAACACAGATGTAAGTGATCAGCACGTAATGGATATAACCAGAAATATAAACTGTAATAACTCGTAGTGGAATTGCGTAGGTGCTTTGTACACAATTTTGAAGGCATCTCCGATTTATGCACAATGTGCGTGGAGCCGCACTAATTTGTAAGTGGGCAATGATGATGGCTGATAACTTTATGCAATACTCTTCATCTCATTATCATATGATATTATGTAAGTGTAAAGCTTTGTTTTCAAAGTATGCGATAACGTCCTCTTAAAGACCCTCGTCTTAAATAATAAAAATAAAAACCTTTTTTTTAGGAAAATCTTTTTTCATTTAATGGAGATTTTAGTGGAAATAAAAGCTAAGCTCTATTTTTAGATCAGTCTTAAAAATAAGTCGCCAAAAAAGTTGACCAGATTTTCGAACACGAGGGCGCCACATCGAAATTTTGCCCGGGACCCAACCTGCAACCCATAACGCCTAATATTATAATAAGAACCCGAAGATTAGTTTTTGAGGTCATTGGATGTTTGTAAACAAGATCCGTCACGGCATTGCCTTTGCCAAGGAAATATATGGACCTCGACAAACAAACATAATGAATCGTATTTCCTTTCAGTTGTCTAGTATCGATTATCGTAAATCAAGCTTATTTAGTATTAAATGAAATGTATGTAAAACTAGTCTTTTTACGCGGCTCCGCCCACCTGACTCGAGTAAATTAATATTCAAGAAAAGAGCGCCCTGCAATTTACAGTTTGACCGTAGGAATCTCATTACAAACCTTAAATATTTGCATTATATAATTTTAAAATGTTGCAATACAATACATTTTTTGTATTTTATATAAGTATTCTGTTATTTTTATTGTTTTTAAAGAGTTATTTACTCATCAGTGAGCGATCTGGCAGATTATTAACGGTTCTCCGCATTAGACCTTCGACCTCATCCAATGCTACAAGATAGTACATAACCAATCTTATGGTCGTGCTTTCACTAAGGAAATAACATTGACCCCAATCCAGACAAAATAATACCCCTAAATAGACACATACATACCTAGTCTATTTCAATTGTCAAACATGTATTGATTGCTGGGAATCTAGCGGAATCCAAATGACAGGCCTACGTATTGTCAGTAGAATTAAGTGTTAGTATACTGTCATCATTTTCGCATTTCCTTTTGTTGCGATTTTCTGCGCAAGAGTTTCTCGTAAGTATCGTAGAACAGGATTTCTCAAACTTTTCTTTAAATGTAAAAGAGATTAGACTTACAATTAGCCTATTTTAGATTTCGAGTCAACGGTGAACGCGTTGAGTAAAACTGGCTGCAAATAAAAAATAAGGTGTCGGTTTTTATTAAAATAGAAACGTGTCATACTAACGAAGATCCAATAGATATGTTATTTATTATGATGATTGGGTTTGTTCTTGTCGCAAATGAAGCCGGTTCTAGGATGATTGCGTAGATTTTGATATTAGCTAAGTTGTCGCCTTCAAGTAAATTTTGTCCCGTACCCCCAATGACTAACTGGCGTTCCCCAAGAAAATTTGAGAAACTCTGCCGTAAAGTAACCATAGCAACGTTGATGGGATTTTAACTGGGTGTTGTTGGGAAATTCGAAATACTTTAAAATTAAAGTTCGCTTTATTTCCACTTCAATAGCATTGTAACCATTCCATAATGCCCAATTTTAAATAAGTAATAATAGGTGAGTGTATTCAACTATGTATTTCAAAACCTAACGAATTTCTTCTGCGTATTTTTTAAGCGCGATTTTTTCTTGCTTTTTCCGGACTATTTTATGTATTGATATATTTTCCTTTTTTATACCTTTATTCATAAACGTAGATACCTATGGTTAAACTTTTACTTCAAATTTTAAACAGTAAGCCACTAATACAATATGTGCAAAAGAATTAACCTGAAAACACTACTTATCAACCTGTACAATGGTGCAAACTGGTCATAAAAACAATCGCTACCATTGACAATTATCAGATACACTTTCCGTTCACATATTGTTCGTGTGTTTGTTCGTATGATAAGCAGCGGCGTGCACGCTCTACTTTGTGGCTATTCGTGACATATTACTTGAAGTAATACGCTGCTGTTTGTAACATTGTCTTAAACGTTTTTAAGGTAGTTCGACTTCGGCGGCACCACCGCCACACCTATTTCTACCTAATAGCGGCAGTGTTAAGCGCTGCTGTGTTCTGGTCTGAAGGGTGTGGTAAGGGAGACATACTTATCCGAGGCGTTCCATCTTAGTCCTCAGGGGTAGCAACGCATTTGTGATCAACCGCAGGTAAGACTGTTGGTATTATCTGGGGTTGATAGCAAATGTCTATGGGCGGCAGTGGCCACTTACCTTCAGGGGACTGCATACTCGTTTGCTACTTCAGTAATATAAAAAAATAATAATACTGGAATAACTTATAAGTTACAACTGGACATTTATTTAATTTATTAATGAACTAAGACCTAAATCTAAATACAGTATGTATTGTATTTTTATATTATAGAAGTAAGAAACGAGCGGCGGTTTATAGGTATCTATGAAAAACAGATAAGATTATGATATACCTGAGAACATCCAAAAAAGCCTTGCTACCCATGTAGCCTAATTTCGAACGTCTCAGTTAAGTATGTATTCCGTACTACAGCCAAACAAAAACGCAGAATCACTTAAAATTGCTGTTATTAGGCAGAAATAGGTATAAGATTTATATAAATCATTTATGATCATTGATTTTACGACCCGTGGACGCAGCGGTTACATACGTGTTTTACATATAGTGTTTCAGGTATGATTTTCGGCCAGGCATAAGTACAAGTTTCCGCCGGCGCTACAACCGTTTTCGAGTCTTATCCTCCTGAACGATTTCCCTCCATATCGCTTTATTCCTGGCTTCCCTCTTCCAAGTTGTTTTCTTACCCATGGTCTTAAGGTCTTCATCCATACAGTGCCAGGCATAAGTGCATCTATTAAATTTCTGTTTTCTAGAAATTCTAGGAAGGCCCGCAGGCCGCATACGTTCCGGGTGGCCGTTATATTGAGGTCCTCTTGTGTTTAAAACGTGCTACGATGTCGTGAGGAGGATGCGTGCGGTCTTTGTCTTTTTACGAACTTCTCATACATATTTTATGACATCAACACCTTGTCATTGTCTAAGAACCAACAAGAAATACTTATTAACGATTCCACGCTACCACGATAAAAGTTATATCTTAATGATATAACTTTTAATACCCACTTGACTGGGATAAAAAAAGATAGATAAACTCTCAAATAATATAGAAATATAACAAAATATGCTGAATGTGTAAGGAAGTAAGGAGGAACTCTGATAATGTATTAGTAGTTTTTACATTGTTTTAAATTATAAATTAGAATTTAACTTTGAATAAAAATATTTAAGTACGGGTATAATTAGACACAAAATATTAACACTACTAATTATTTACTGAAATCGATTTTGACGCTAAGTCTCTCATTCAATTAAATGTTTAAAAATAAAATTTCGCGGAGTTTCGTCTGTCCTTTTTGATCTACGTGTACAAAAGTACACTGTAAATCAATTAAAGACAAAAACCTCGAAAGTGCCTTCGCCTCCTTTGTTCTGAGAAGAATCTTCGTGATTGAGGTAGGTGTAAGGTACATAAAGGGTCGACGTCTGGTCGATGACCGTTGGGCGCCGCTTGCCGGGTAAAAATAGACCGGTACAGCGTCGCACGCATTCCTCTGTTGCAACTTTGCATGCATTTGCCGGTAATCGAAAACCCGTACTGTATTAATGTAATGGATAAGAATGTAATAAAGAATAACGATTTACTGGAAGTAGGTCTTGTTTTGTGTTTTGTGTTTGACGTAATTTATTTTATGGATTATTTCTGTTCATTTTATATTACATGCGTTGTGGTATGTGTATATGTAAATTTGTGTGCAGGCCATCTGCTACATTTTTTCGACCCGGGGCAAAAATGTCATAGTAGCGTCCCCTTCTTCATTAACTCGGTGAAAAATAAAATGTCAAAAAGATCAACATTTTGAGTTTGGCTATGGTTTTCCCCTGATAGTAGCGACCGGGGCAAGTGCTCCTGTTGGCAATCGAACCTGGAACTATCGTGTCAGGTAGGCCATGGGAGTCGCGGTCGTAAAAACTCTAACCAAATGTAACAAAAATGTTAGGTAATGATAGTAACTGCAAAATTTATCTCACAAACTTGATATAAAAACCTGAGGCTTTTGCGCTTAACCTTTTCAATTAGAACCAATCCTTTATAAGGAGTGAAGTGGTGATATCCTTCGACACACTAAATATAAAACAAGGCGCTAATTCGGCAAGCACGCTTGTAGGCTCGCAACTCGAAGGGCATTCGCGCTGTGGAGATAATCTGGCGTGCACTAGAATTTTGATTATACGTGCCTACTTACAGCGCTTATTATTTGATAACTGTGTTGAAATGAGTCGAGTTTCCAGTCTAGGATTGGTCGTTAAAACTGTGCCACTATTTATGTAGGATTTAGACGGGTAATTTCGGACCTAATCTTTTAGCATTTAATTTAGTATTATGCCTGCTCATTATAATATTACCATTAAACTATGATAGCTAAGTAGGTTATCTTGTGTACTTTGTCGAAACCCTAAATTAACATAGGTATAGCCAACCTGATTGATTGGGTACTATCACCAGACCAACTGGTGTTCCAATTTAGAGGTAGCAACGAGTCTATTGTCGACCTCAGTTAGGATATTCATCTAAGGTCGATGAGTGGCAGTGGATATTTACCATTAGGTGGATCTTTATGCTCTGTTGATACTAGTATTTGAAAACTCTTAGCTTCTCCCATAAAGCAAGGGTCACAAAAAGTCAGATACGGATTCCAGTCCAACTGACGTGCATCAACACAAAACAAAAATTTGCATTAAAATGCCTATTGTAGTTTCCATTCGCTTGTTTATTGTTCACTTGTCTATTCAACCATTATTCATAATGTCGGTCAGACAGTGATGTACTAACACGAGTACAACGAGTAATGGAGTTTTCATTATAGATTATATCACCTGTCTCATCGCAAGCGATTTATTAACAACAATATTTCTTGCTGCGACTATCTTTTTTCGGTTTTCTCTTTTTCTGTTCTTTCTACGCTTTTATTTCCAGTTAATAATTATTACTTCTTTAAAAAAATTGCCTTAAATGGCACTTACCACTAATGTTATCTTCGATATTTTCTTGTCTTTATATTATTTGTGAAGCATACGTGATAGCCTAATGGTTGAAACTTGACCTCACAATCGGGAGGACCGAGGTTCAAATCCTTGGCACGCACCTCTCATTTATGTGCGTATTAGAGATTAATTACCACTTGCCTTAACGGTGAAGGAAAACATCGTGAGGAAACACTTGTTAGCCCGGTTACGATAAAACAAGTCACTAACGATCAATGTATGATAAATGAAGATTTAGTATCATTCCTGTCTAGTAGGTACCTGATCGAGCGAAAACTAATGCTTCCTAGAGACAAGCTAGAGAAAGTAATATAAATCCGTAATCTTAAGAAATTATGTCGTTCTACACGCCACCGTAATTGAAAATTTCACATTCATTCGTATCGATTTAACGACATAATATAAAAATTTACTTATCCAATTATAATAATTTATATCATTATCAATATCGGCTTTACCTATATACAAATTATTGATTATTAAAATTATGAATAATGTTAATAGAAATTTTATTTTGCTTTTTTAATTAACAATTTTCTCTTTTGCTATAAACTATTTCTTTGATGGCTTCCACAGTCACTGTACCGTTCTGCTACTTGAGTGTTTGTGTGTACTTTATTAATTTGTGTCATATGTCCATGGCGCTCATATGGTAAAGAATTCTAGGGTCAAAAACTTATTAATTATTATAATCTTAACATCGTCGTCAACCCATTATCGTCCCACTGCTGAGCCTTAAGCCTTAGTCCACCGCGCTGGCCAAGTGCGAATTGGTAGACATCACATACCTTTTGAGAACTTTTAAGGAACTCTTAGGAGTGCAGGTTTCCTCACGATGTTCTTCACCGTAAAGCAAGTGATAATTAATCTCTAATACGCACATAAATCAGAGGAGCGTGCCCGGGATTTGAACCTCGGACCTCCTGATTGAGAGGCCAAGTTTCAACCATTAGGCTATCACTGCTCTTAACTTAACATCACTTACCTAATTTTCCATTGGCACCTTGGAAGATTTGATTGAAATGCTTGAAAAATCTTCATAAAAGTACACTCGGTAATTTGGAGCAGGTAAAGCTCTTTAAGTAGATGACGAACAATATATTAATCATCCAATATGGATCTTTTAGTACAACGTACCGGATAATATAGAAAAACCAGGTGGTAGAAAAAAGAATTCCAATGACTAATAATTTGAACCATAATATAAATATAATTCAAAAGATACAGTTACACTTTTGAAAAACATAAAATATCAAAATATTGCCATTATGTTCTGTCTAAGTTGTTGTCAACTCGTTTGTGCCCCTGATGGACACGGGACTCGTACAGGAAATAGCTTAGATTACAGTCATCACGCAGGCCAAGTAATATAGTAGACTATATACTTACTACCTTAACAACTTTATTTAAATAATGTTCAACCATGTAGGCGTTTCCATGACGTTTTACTTAACTGTTAAAGCTAGTGATCTTATTATTGCTTGTCTGTATTGAAACCTCCGATCTGTTGAAACTCAAAAAAAATTACCGTAATTGATATTAAAAGTTAAAGGGTAATTTACCATAAATATCGATCGTTGGAAGAAGAAGGCGTAGCGATGTGGATCTTCGAGATAAAACGCACGTCGTATTGGTTGTCAAATACAGTAGCAGATACAATTTAAAATAGGGTAATTAGGAACTTTTGCCATGAATATACATTGAAGTAAACCTAAATTAAAAATAAATTTTCCTCCATCCAGGTAAATTTAGCTAAATTCTCAAATTACCTAACATTACGTAGCATTAAAACCTCGAATGCGGCTGCGAGAGCTTTGAAGCAAATCTCTCTAAGCTTTTACCCAAAACCTTGCCTTTAATTCCCTCTGACCATTACCGGTCTAATCACTTTGATAACACTTCCTACGGACTAATCACTTTAGGTATTAAACTTTGTTGAGTTAACAGCGATAAATGACGATACATGGCGATAATTTGTTTTAATTTAAATGAAAATGAACGGAGGTGCCTTCTGTAGTAGGAATTACGAGTACTTGTATAACAACACGCGGAGGCTCGTCTCCGCTTTAATTTTAATTACTCGGACTGAGCTCTCGTTGCTGCGGGGACATACGGGAGAAATTTCACAGGTAAACTGAGGTGAGGTAACTGTTTACAGTACCTTTTGTCTAAATTTCGGAACAAAGCTTTTGTATAGCAAAATAATTTAAACAGTTAACAATTCAAAGTACACACGTATTGTTTTTGTTACAATAAATACTTTGGTGGTCAATATAGTTAGATAGTTCACTCATTTAAATTAGTATTTTTTGAACATAGTTAATAGTTGAAAACTAAAAATGTGAGCAAAATATGAAGAAAGAAATCAATCAGATCAAATCGGAAACACTAAACCCATAACATAATCCGGTGGCTTCTATTGGTTGAATCAAATTTGAAAAATTGAGCAGAGTCGAGTGGCAGGAGTTGGACAAATGACTGCTTGCCGCTATACGCACTACCAATAGCTATGCCAAATAGTCATCGTTGCCGTTGGATTGGACAATGTCATCGTTAAATTTAAAAAAAAAATTAAGGCATGTTTAAAAATGTAAGTATATAATCGCACCCGAACTGCTCCAAACCTCGCCCCGTATATTTCCAGCCGCAGTCCTCTCGCTAATGATGCGCTACACAATGAACGAGCACTCGACCTAACTACTCTAATCCCGAGATTGTGTACACGCCGCTTCATACGCCATACGTGTAGGCTGTGTAATATGTGCTTGGCTTATATAAATGTGTATAATTATTTTTGGTAATATTCCATGTATTATTTTTAGCGCAGCTTTTCATAGAGCAGTAGATTCAGGTGCTTATTTGTCGCAGTATAACTGCGTGTAACTTTTAATTGAATTCATACAGTTAAGTTTTGCTATGTTAAAGTAATTAACTCAATTTTGGCACACGTTCGAACTTTAGTACTTAGTACGAGTAGCAGCGCATCTGCCTCGGTTCGCAGATAGAACTCCTGTTCTAGGCTTGTTATACTTATACGCTGTACCTACGTTTCGAAATAGTGCTACATTTTCGAATACTCACTTTGTTCCACATAGGGTGCGATCATAAAGATTTCATTTTTGTAGCGCAGAGTATGTTGGGGGCATAATCCCAAGACTCTTACTAAGACCTATAACTTTTAGACGACCTGGGTACCACAACAGTCACATAGCG
>DWOA01000174.1:0-10032 GCA_018250715.1 Telegonus anausis annetta | reverse complement strand
TTACCTACCATCGCTTCTATATTTTTTTAAAGTTATTCAAATTCAATAATTTAGAATAATCAAAAGTTGATTATGTGAAAATATTTAATAATTAAGAGGCATCTTAATTATATTTGTAGAAGAATAGTGTACTTACTTAGATTCTAGCAGTTTGGCTGTCCTCTTGTTGTTTGTGGTAAAATGGAGTTTATCGTTGTTGTCCTTTTCGAAATTGAGGAAAAGGTCTACGTCGGCATTGAAAACAGGCTCCTTTGCGACAAACTTCACGTCTCCCTTGATCTTGCGACCAGCCTGTATAGAAATATCATTATTTATACAAGATAGAAAAAATCAAAACACATTCCATCCGAACCGGCGATATATTTAGGTTTCTTTCCTCTGGTAACAATTTTTTATTTGATAATATTGTCGAATTTTTCATGATAAAACTAATCCACAGAATTATTTACTTTTATCCAAGTGATCGGCTAATAACTATTCATGGCCAACCCATTATTGTCCCACTACTGAGCACGGGTCTCCTCTCAGAGTGAGAGGGCTATTAGACGCATAGTCCACCGCGCTGGCCAAGTGCGAATTGGTGGACTTCGCACACTTTGAGAACTTTTTTTTAAGAACTTTCAGGTGTGCAGGTTTCTTCACGATGTTTTCCTTCACTACTATCACCTCGTAAGTTACAAATACGTACATATTTATGTATTTTGTATGACTACTTCTACAGTTTACTTACCGTCTTGAAATCAACGATGATCATTCCGTTGCCTTTCCCGTCATTGTCTGTTACTTTGTACTGTCCATTCGCTGCAATGGTGTCTGTGAGGATGAACTTAAGCTGACCGCTGGGGTTAGCGCCTCTGGTGACCTTCAGAAGATAGTCTAGGATTTCTTTCTTGCTGCTTGATAACTTCGCGTGCGAGGAATACAAGTTGCTGTTCTCAATTACACCCACATCGAATCTAGAAAAGGTGACAATATTAATAACATTGATTGAGTATTATCATAGGTATATAAATAAATGTATTTCTGTGTAATTTAGGGCTAAATTCGTCGTAATCTTTGCTCACCATACACTCTCAGCACTCTTTGCAACAATATTTTTTATTTACGAAAACTAAGTTTTAAATTGAAAATGTTGTTTTGATATAATACAAAGTTAGTACGACGTTATATAGACATTAAAAATGGAATAGCCTTATGAATGGGGCAGAGACTCTGCCCAGCAGTGGAACAAGGGTGGTAAGACTTAACTTATAAATGTTTTAAATTAATTATGTCCGCATAAATTTTCTATATTTATTTTAGACTTACTTGATATCCTCGTTCTTGCCACCACCAGATATTTTTAGGTGTCCCACTGCGCCAACATTCATGTCATTAGCTTTAGTCTTATGTAGGACGACTCCAGATAGTTCATATTTTCCAAAGTTTTTGAAATGTATGTAATTTTCAACATTAGATTTATCGGCTGAAACGATGTCTCTCTTAGCGAATGCTTCCATTCCGTGATTATCGATTTCTCCCTTGATTTTGACGCTGTAATCGCCTTGCTTTTTAATGTGTGTTCGACCTTCTACCTCCAAGTCGACTTTTCTATCAGCGTATTGACCTTCGACGTCAACATCAATTTTCTTAGGATCAACCTCAGCGTCAAACTTTACTTTGATTGGTATAGCGTGAATTTCAACTGTAACAATAAATTTGTTTCAAAAGAATCTTTATTTATAACCAAAATCAACATAACCATAATTTAATAACTATTATTATTATAATCATAATTTCCCATTCCAAATAAATGATAATATAAATGTATGCTCATTAATATTAAAGGTATTTAAAAATTAAGATATAAAAATAATTGAAATTTCATAATCATAATTTTTTCGATACTTACACTTATTCTTAGTGATAACATTGTATTCATTAGCGGATTTCTTGTAGTACTTGTAGAGTTGGCCAAATGATACCTTGTTTTGCGGATTGTTGAAGTCGCCGTACAAGAGATCTATATCGTTGTGGCACACCTGCATCAGATGAGTTATTATTTTTATCGCACAATTTAATGTTAGTAATAATAGTACTAAAAATAATATTTTATATCACAAATATAAATCTTAGATTTATACTCACCGTGGGAGTATTTTCAATGTGGCCATTCGCTTTGAAATTGACGTATGGGTTGAGGGTGTTCTGGAATTCAGTCTTGAAATCGTAACCCTTGATGTTAAAGAATAGCGCTACCATGCTGTACTGGCCTTGCCTCGCTTTCACATCCAGGTCTACGCCTTTAGGCTCCTGCTTGTAGTGTCCATCCAAGGTGATAGGATCAGAGGATTTTGGCAAGTTTATCTAGTTAAAAGTAAAATAGATTTAATTAGTAATTATCAGTAATCATGATATTGAAATGCTTAATGTTCTTAGATGGCATTCTTAAAAATATTCATTCCTTTTTTATTTCATTAAATATAACCTTTTTTCTTTGTTTATGTTCATCTTTTCAATATTTTAATATGACTGCAGATCTTACTCATGCCTTTAACATAAGTATATAAATAATGTATGAGCATAACAAAAATTGCCCTCACCTTGATACCTTGTAAGGTATATTGGACGACTGGTCCATTAGTTTCTTTAACCATTTGTCCATCTACCTTCAAGGTCTGTTTGCCATGCTCGTCAGGCAGTTGATATTCCGCTACTGGTTTAAAAACGGTTCGTCTGTCATCTCCTTGAATATTAAATCCTAGTCTGGCGAAGTATTCCTGGGCATCCAGCTTGCCCTTTACCATAAAGGCATATTCTGAAGGTTTAGTGAGTAGAGATATTTGGCCAGAAGCAGCTTTGATTGGAGAATCCAAAGAGAATTTGAGGGTCTTTTCTTCTTGGTTCATTATGACGTCACCAAAGACTTGAGTGCGACGGTTTTGGGAACCTGTGTATAATTTTAACAAATTTAATGCATTTGTTTTTGGATTACATTAACCAATGTAATAGAATAGTTCGTCAATGGAAAAATAAATAATAATTCACTATTAACTACTGCTTCTGAATTCTTACCTTCAGCATCGAACAACATTTCTATGCCGTAGCTTCCCTGGTTTTTGTCAGATCGCACTATTCCCTTGATATGGTAGCCTCGAAGGTCGTTCTTCTCTAGGACTAACCTCAACTTGGCCGCGCCGCTAAGCGGGAAGCGGGACATGAACTTGGAAATCGAGTTTTGAGCATCAGGCCCTAGAATAAAATTTACGCATTAAATAAAATTTAAGAGGTATATTACGAAGAACTGATAAAATGTAAAGTATTCAACCATACCGTTACAAAATAAAATAAAATAAAATGTTTCATAACTGAGTCTTACCAGAAACTGAGAATGGCAAGGAGATTTCACCGCATAATGTAAGACCGAGCATTCCAGCGAGTTGGTCGAAACATCCTGAGTATTCTTTCTTGTCCGTGTCTACCACGATTGGAGTAGTCTTCTCCATGCAACCTTTTTCGGCCGAGAAATAAACCAGCTCCCTCGAAGCTGTCAGAATTTCCTGCTTGTCCATCGGCAAGGCATATTGTAGATCGAACCCGCGCCCGTTTTCGATAACCTTAGCGATCAGGTGACCACCAGTGGAAGAATGCAAATTGTTAGTAACTTTGAGACCAGCGCCAATAGCATCGGCATCTACAAAGAAGACTCCAGTGATTTCGATATCAGTGCTGGGGACCAGTTTGATGTCAACTTTGGCATTTTCAGGTGATTTGAGGCATTCTTTAACGTTAATGCTGGTGGCAACTTCGACTCGGCCAGTAGCTGCTCCTATCAGGTCCAGTTTAAGCGGAAGACCAGTAGACGTTGGGTATGCGAGCTCCGCGTCCAGGAAGAGAAGATGACCACGTACTTCTTGCTGCAAATAACATACACAAATTAAAAAAACGATCGATTAACGTAGTATGGATATTAAAATTAAAAATGAGAGACTTTTCTAACAATGCTAACACAGCTAGTAAAGAGTTTTTAATTACAAATTTAATTTACAAATTGTCTCACCTGGAACCTCTTGATTTTGTTCATGCCGTCGTTCACATACTTAAGGAGCTGGTCCAAAATATTGTTTACGTCGAAGCCCTTGTCGTCTCCGAGGGAGAGGAACACGGCATCCGTGCCGAAAAGTTTCAAATACACGTCCAAATCCAATTCATTGTTGTAGGAGATGCCTTTTACTTTCATCTGGAAAATAAGTAGTAAATATTTTAAAGTATCTAAAATAAATAATAGTTGTATCAACCAAATTAGGTAAAACGATATATATGTACATCCACAACGCCATCTATTTCGCTTTGATTTTTTATTTGGTATTTAAAAATAAATTTCATTGATCGTAACATATTAATTGAAGCTGTGAGGTCTTTTATTAGTGTTGGATTTACTTTATTAAATAAAGCCCGGACGCCTGAAAATCACTCAAAAGTTATTTAAACGTATTATCGACATTATTGGTATTGTTGTGGTTCTTACCTGCTTGTCAAAGTTGTCCACTTCGCTCTTGATGGACCGGCGTCCGCGAACACTACTTTCCACTTTCTTGGAAGACTCCTCCATCCGTTTAACGAGATCATCGTAGATGTCTTGTGGCTTTTGTGTGCGAAGGAAACTCTTTGGGCCTAAGAAGTGCTCGATTACTCTGTCCAAGTTGCCTTGACGGCCGCCAATCTATATAACAAAAATATTTTTATCGTTAATTTGTTCAATTAATTAGAAAGTAACATTTATTGTTCTGAAAATATATTTCATTGCGGAATTAAATGCATAGTGTAGCAAGTACAAGACACTAGTAACAATAAAATTGTGACAAATCTGGGAATTTGAACTTAAATCTCCACCACACAGACAGTATTTTTCTTTTTTCTTTTTTTAAAGAAAAGAAACCGAATGCCACTATAGAAGAGTAGGGGTAGGCTCTGGAGTAGTGTTTCATTTTTAAGTAGAACTCACCTCAAGAACATTGATGTTGTGTCCAAAGACCTCAGCAGTGAGGTTCAAGCTGACGGATCTTGGTAGGAACGAATCTTGCGAGAAAATGACCGTTTGCTCTACGTTGCCTCCTACTCCCAGAGCATCCACGTTGTAAGATACTTCACGGTAAGACGAGTATTTCCTGCAAGTGATAGACTCTTTAGATATTCCTCTTTATCCGATAGATTGTTTGATTTTCGAAGAAATTAGGCCAAGAGTATGAAAGTTGTGGTCAGGATCACCTACTTAATCCTAGTAGTAGGTCCTGTTCAATTTAGAAATAGTTGCAACAATTCAAAAAGTAGCGCTCATTTAAGAACAGATGTATTATATATATGATTATTTGGTACATACAGTAGCTGATGTACATACAAAAAAATATTGCGAATTACCATAGAAAAGTAACTGACCTGTCATCGATGTTGAATTTATTAGGAATACCAATGAGGCCGAAGTGCTGCCTGGCAAGTTGCTTGTCCGGGTTAGCGGAAGACCGAATGTGGCGGAGAGACGTGGTGATGAAGCGACCCACTGCAAGGACGAATTATTAAATACAGGAACCGTCAATCAAGTACAAATCGATGATAGCCTTGTGGTATAATTCACCCTTTCACACTGCACTTACTGGTTCAAATCCCACGCAATACTTATTTTTAGATATGGATACTTTAAATATGAATTAAAACATCATGAGGAAAGTTTCTTTTAAAAAGAGAGGAATCTATATTAATATCCAGCCTTCTTTTTTTTACTTCTACCTTATAACAACAGCGTTTAGCGCTTCTGTGTTCTGGTTTGAAGGGTGTGGTAAGAGAGATATACAAATGCGAGGCGTTTCAACTTAGTCCTCAGGGGTATCAACGCATGATCGACGTCAGGCAGGTCTCCCAATTTTATCTAGGATTGATCATAGGTATAGATGGGTGGTAGCGGCCACTTACTATCAGATGGACTGCAAGATTGTTTGCTACTGCCATATCATTAAAAAAACAGCCAGCATATGACCTTAATCCTTCTGATGGTTCTGAGTGTTGATGAAAATTAAATTCATAGAATCAATAAATATGGAAAACTTTAAGATACCTTGGTGAACTGGCTCATGGTTGAGGAGGTTCTTGATATCGTTGGCAGAGTGAGCAGTAGGACAGTCAATGACAGCCAAGTACGCCTTTATACGGATCTCTGAGTCTTGTTGCACATTCTTCATCAGATCTGTTGCGGTCTTCTTCAGCTGTTGATCAGAAATACGGGTTAAGAATAGTTGCTTAAATAAGTATTCTTATAAGATTTAATCCATGTAATTAAGTACCAATAACTAATAATTATTTTTATTTGATGGTCAACTTAGAACACAGTTAATATAGCTTACTTATCAACCCTTCGATATTATTTAGGTTTGACTGTCATAGTCATAGTATTGATAAAAGAATTAACGAAAAAACAACCAAAGGCTAAAGAAATCTGTAATCCCATGTCGTAATCATAATAATATTAGGATATTAGTATACTTATAAGAGAAGACCTATTTTAACACCTGAAGTAGGACTAGGAAACATAGGAACACTTATTACAAAAAAAAATGACAAAAAAGAGGAAATCCATCAATATAAATTCCATCACGTTGCCCAACAATCGCGGGGGTAACAAAGAATTGTGCCGGACTCATTCCTGCTAAAACCCTAAGTTGCTTCACTCTATTTTACCCCGAGGTCACTGTCTTTCAGATTCTATCGCGACGTCGTTCATGTTGGTCCTGGGTATCCCTCTTTTTTGAGAATATTATGTAACGTAACCTAATCAATAGATAATAAAAACCCGTCACAAACCTTAGCGGCACATGGATCAGCGTGGAATGCTTCTAGAGCAGCAACGCGGACTCTAGCCTTAACGTTGTTGTCGGCGGCGCAGTGAGCTATTTTGTCGATGAGACTGTCTTCCAAGTGGCGGATGTTACGGATTCCTTTCAATACTGCTACCACCTAAAGATAAAAATAATAAATTAAGAAATAAATAAAAAGAAAGAATGCCTATTCCAAAAGCATTGCAACATAACAATATTAATAGCAAATTTAACATAAAAACATAAGTATTATATTATTTTACGGATTGTAGTATAATTAAAATCAGTTAATTGGATTAATATTAAAGGAAAGTAATCATAAAACTATGATAATCAATAAATAGCACTGTTCGTAAAAGCGTTAATGCAAACTAGAGAACATTTTCCACTAAAAAAGAAAAAAAACAACAAGCAAACGAAGTATCCACCAACACTTTTACTTCGAATGACTGTTTTACAGTTATACAGGATTTGGCATTGTTTTACAAAAATTGTCTTACATAGTCTTCCTCAGCCTTGGTCTTCGGCTTGCAGTTCTGGAGCTTAGCGCCAAACTTCTTGCTCAAAGCGACGATTCCCTCAGATTTTGCGTTATGGCAGTCGTGGTCACGGCAGTAGACGCCAGCCAACGCTCCCACTCCTAGGTACACCTCCTTGGGCAATTTGGGCACATCCAAAAGACCCTGGTAAATTGAAAATAAATCAAAGTTATTATTGATCGTTGTTATTAACATCAATGGAACCAAAATTAGATCATTCTATGCCACACTGACCAAGTCCGGGTTGGTGGACATTTCTGTCAGATTGAACTCACATTTCAAGATTTTTTTATGTTTCTTGTGAAGTGAGCATAGTTTTGAGGTACCAATCGATCTATAAATTTATGAGGCATTGAGCCGACTGTATCAGCTGTTATTATGGGTTGAGAGTCGCTAAACATTGTCGGAAGACATATGGACGGCTGGAAAACATCAGACACCAATGTAGCTAATTTATCAATAAGCACCTTTAGTGGCTCCAGTCCACAATGGAGTAGCGAGAAGGCACTCCTTCTGCTGGAAAGCGTTTCCAGACATGGGGAAAATCTTATGCTAATCAGTGGAACATGAAAAGACCTATTCCAATAACAATACTCACAGCAGCAGCCTTCATAGCTTCATCGTTGACGTGTCTCGCGTTGCCAAGAGACAGGAAGACGAGTTTCTCTTCAATAGTGTTCAAGGCTTTGCTCTTCAAGATCTGGATAGACGCTTCAATGCTGTAACCGGTTCCAGTGCGAAGAAGACCGTCTAGGAAGACGCGCCTAGGAAACAAAGTTGTTGATTAACGTTTTGTATAGTTTACAACAGTTTTAGTCTCCTTTAGTTTTTGTTTATCACACAAACTATGTTTTTTTTATTTGAAACTAAGGAAAATTATATCAAATGCTTCCTTCATTTTTGTGACTCAAAATAAAAATATTATTTGTTATTATTCATTACTTACTTTTCAAGTTCATTGCCTTTAATTTGGTTGTACACTTTCATCAGATCATCCTTGCTGGTTGTGCGGAATATCTGTGAACAATTAAACAATTCAAAATATATATAAATGAATATACGCAATATAAAAGTAAATGAACAGTAGCAACTCAACTTTGAACTTAAGCTAACGTCATGTTCTGTGGAAGCTTTTGAAATCACGCATTTTTTATAAAGATGGTATGCGTACCACAAGGTCCATGACCTTATTTGGTAATGTTTATGGTCTTATATGAAGAAAAAAATACCGAATGTTATAAGTATAGCTGATTTTAATTTTGCTGTGCGGAACTCTAATTCTTGTTCGAAACTTAAAATAGCCTAAGTGCTATGACATGGGGCATTTCAAAAAAGGTGCAAAAAGAGCTCTCCTTCAAGGCCGACGATGCATTGGCGACTCGTCTGATGTTGCAAATGTCCATAGGCGACGGTGACTGCTTTCCATCAGGTAGCCCGTCAGCCTTATCGTTAGGTTTAAATATAAAAAAAAGTTACGCAGCCTAAGTTACCATTAGCTATCTGCCACTGGAGTCCTAGCAAAATCGGTCCAGCTGTTTAGAAGAAAAACCGAAACAGGCAGACATTTTAATATGTAATTGTCTTTTTGTTATACCTACCGTGTGTTATACTTTCATATGCATTTACTAAAAAGTTGTTACTTTGACATTACAAACAGACAATTCAGTATTTAACTATTTTATTTATTAGTATACCTAGATGTCAACTGATTTAATACATTGAAACTTAGTAAATAACTAGCCAAGGGTCTGTCATAGTTCGAATTCCAGCCATACATATTTCACTTCACTCAGAACCCCACGGAGTACTTTACCTCTGCTAACAATATCTTAAATGTGTCCGCTTTCACCATTGGGGTGTTCCTCGGTATTATCATTATATTTTTCTTCGTACTATTAAAATCGTACTAATTCAAATCAATCATCAAATCACAATAATGTGAACGAAATATCTGTCAATCGGCGAACAGAAAACTTTTTGGCCGAACCAATGTGGACGGATCCTTAAGAATCAAAATACAGGCAAACGTTCTTTTAGACTTTAGACTCAAATCTTATATGATTTAAATGACAAAAACAGGGTTAATAAAACAACAGGTCAGTCTGGACCTAGTCAAGTAACTTTATTAACTTGAAATAAAAATACAATACATGTTTGCATATAACGCTGGCCGTGCTATAATCGACTACGGAGTAAAATTTTTCAACATTCTCATCCATTAAACCGTAACTCTTATTCTAATAAGGCTACCCTTAAATTCTACTATCTTCATTCAACACGCTTATGCACTTAATTCCATAATTATTGCTCTTTTCAATCAATAAAGCTTCGAGTATACGAAGAAATTATTTATTCATAATTATGCTTCATGTGGCCACAAATTCCTATCAATTCCTTCAAAAACGCAATAAACATAAAAAAAACAGAGATTCTCAAAAATATTAAACAATACACAATAATCATTAATCTAAAAACCATTAAAATATAACGACACAAACCGATACAAATTATATTCCATACAAATAACCACAAAATAAAATTTTAACTATTATCTAATATAACTTATAGCCTTTCTGAAAAAAAATATATAATTATACACAATAAAACGTAATTGTACAAAACTCATACTGAGAGCCAAAGCAAAGGAT
>DWOA01000173.1:0-10035 GCA_018250715.1 Telegonus anausis annetta | reverse complement strand
TGGGCGGTAGTGGCCACTTACCATCAGGTGGACTGCATGCTCGTTTGCTACTTCAGTAATATAAAAAAAAAAAAAACATTTTTCAAGGTAAATAGGTAACGGATACGGCGAATTTGACAGTTACTCTCATATTTAAATATCTTAGAGAATAATGTTTACTACAGGGAATTCAAAAATGAATCTTTATTACAATCCAGCACGAAATCACAATAGTGTTTTAAGAACATATAACATTTGTGTAAGAATGTATGAGCCAAATATTTGGTGTCCGACATATCGCACCAAAGTAGGCAGGAATTTAAAAAAAACGCATACTTTTGGATAACCCTTATCTTGTCGCGTGTGGTCCTAAAAGCGTGTGTTAACCGTTTATCTATCTTTCGCTAACATTGACATTGATGGCGTCGCTTCGTCCAAGTCACTGGATGTCCGTTAAGTGCTTCGGGTTTAAGATAATGCCTGCTTTTTCTAACGTCACTGCTGGGTATTAAGTACCTCGGAAGCGGCGACGGGTTGGTCCCTTTACTAGATTCCAGTTTGACGTATGTTTAACACTAAGTGATACTTTATGTCGAACGCATTAGGGCCGATCCCCTCTGGTCTTACGGACCGCCCTCCGCTTAATGTTCCAATATAATATATGTACTAGAAATAATGTAGAAGATGCATGATTTTATACTGATATCGTCGTAAATTTGATACATTTCATTACGTTACGGGTATTCACGATATGTTACATTTTATTTGCTGATCTTTTTTTTAGTTCCGCCATGACCACGATCCATGACTTATTTCGTCAAAATATCGGTAAAAAAATAAATCAAATAATTATATTGATTTGATTTGATTTCGTAATCTGCAACAACTCGATAGACTAACTTTACCGACCATTACCCGATACTGTAGTCAAAGTATTAACATCTCTTCGAGAGACACTTGCTAAACGCACCAGCAACATTCTGTCAGCATTGTTACACATCCGAGCGGTAGTGTCGACGCAGAACACGGCAAGCCGGCATGCAGTCCCACGGTGACCCGATTTACCGGTGTTATGCAGATTGAGATGCAGCATTTACATCGCGGGCAGCCTGTATGCATGTCGCGGGCGCCGCGGCCGCTAATGATTGCTGGTGAGTGGGTCAAGCGATGAGTGACAGCGGGCACATTTTAAAGTAAAATTAGTCCTAGGTTTTAGTCTGAATTTTACTAACATGTGCGTAACGACGCAGCAAGTAAAGACATTGTGGATTAGTAATATTATGACATTGGAATTAAATTGTAACACGCACGTATCAGGCCGATTAGAACAGAAATAAATATATTATGACTCTTAATGAGTCAGATATCACGAAATGATTAATTATTATTAACCTTTGTTAATGTAGGACTATGATCATTACGAACTATGACTCCATTGTTGTAATGTTTCGATAACAATCATAAACCCACAAACAACAACAACAAACCGTAAAAAAACTATGGTTTTTACGGTTTCTAATCCTACTTGTTTGGTTTTATTAAAGTTAACTAAACAATCATCCAATCTAATGAATTTTGAAAACCGTTTATACACGTAGATCCATATTAAGCCTCATATAAAGGATACAAATCTTACATGGAGCAGGGCGTGCCTACACAGTGCATTCACAAAAACGCTATAACTCAACGCAGCTACACGCTGTTATCTTGTGTCATGGTCCATGGCTGCGACGCGGGCCGCTAGACCCACCTCCCGCCGTTTCCGCGACGACGTTCCAGGCCGAATGCCGACGCAAATCACTATTTATTACCAACTCTGTTATTTCGTTGCTATGCAGAGGTAGAAATCTCTACCTTAATGGCCCTACCTGGTATCGGACCCGTGTGCCGTCCCTGTAATTTTTGAGCTATGATTGACAGGGGTTTAAGTACTGTGATTTCTTCATCGGAAATCTTTTGACTTTTATATAGGAAAGGGGCACGGCGAAATTATTTTATGCTTGTTTTCGGAAGACACGACAAAAAATTGCAATGAAGCTATTGACTGGTTTTGTGAATAATTATTTTGTAAGCTTCAAAAAGCTTTTCAATTAAGGCTTTGATTTTTTAAATCCTTTTTTAATGCTTCTCTGCGGTATATTAGATACGACTATATACATACATCCTTTTCGATTCACCGGTTTAAGCAGTGCGCTTTCGGACAACAGGTCTTAGAGTTTTATTAAGAGAATAAGTTACATTGTTAACCGGAATATTTCTTAGGACCAAGTAAGGGCTTATTCATTAGTAAAAAAAGGTTGCTTACCAAACACTTCAAACGATAACACCGTGGTAGATACTACAGCGTACAGGTACGTTGGTGCAGTGAACATGAATTCATCGGACGAGTTATATTTAATTTATACCGGGCATTATCAATCCTACTGCGGCAAATCCTATTGTGAGGGTATTAAATTAGGGTTATTTTAGTTACTGTATTAGTTTTAACAGCATTATTCTTTTAAAGTCTTCGTAACGTAACATAAAAGTAAATAGGTATATAGAATTATCACATGTAGGCAACACGTACATCGAATATGTTACAAAACATTGTGAAAGTGATTTTGCTAATTTCGAAATCGGATTAAATTTATTACTACGTAGTTTATTATATTTTTATGGAAACAATTAAATCAAAAAAATAAAAGTTAGAAGATAAAATTTTATTTTTAACGTACATTCAAATCAGATTGAAATATCGTCATGGAGCTTAAGCTATTCAAGCTAAAAATATGAAATGACATGTTTTTGAAAAAAAACAACCCCCTAAAGCGGTAATCCACCTACCAGAGTCAAGTGACAAGTGAAAATTGTCCAGTATGTACTTGTATTTTCATTTATATACGAAACAGTTACACACATGACCCAATGGCCACTACTACCGGATGACATCCACTTTCAAACCATGATAAACCACAACAATTTTCAGCAGGATGTAAACGACATTCGAACCGTGAGAAACACAGTAATTAAATCAATATTTTATTAGCATTGTTAAAGAAATCTATCTAATTACGAATTCCAAAACCGCTTTGTGACATTAATGAATAGATTATAATAAATTAATATATCGCATACCACATATGACGGCACTGTCATGGCCGTATCTTATCTTTGGATTACATTTATAAAGAATATTAATGTTTACGTTCGTAATATTCACTTTCCCTTTCGCGTATATGCTGGTCTAGATATATTTATGACGGTTGGACTCAGATTTATCGTTCAATACTAGCTTGTTGGTAGCGTCATATTTTTTACGGTCATACCGAGCTTTCTTAAAGAGGCCGTAAGTACTAGACTAATTGGACAGCATAAGACATTTTAAGAGATATTACGCGGATAAATGGTAAAGTTAATAGGCAATTAATTAATAATTGGTAGGATTTATAATAAAAAATAATACCATTGTTTAATCAATTTGGGGAAGAATGGTGGTCTATATAACCTCCCATGAGTCAGATACATGACAATAGAAACGCTGAACTATAAATATCATTAGAAGAGTTTTAGTATTACCCAGCAATGGAACAGTTTGACAATAGTCCTTCCTCTTCGCAGCTTCTATCTCATTTTAAATCTATTCTGCACAAAGCTTTACACAATGTTATTAAACTAATCAAGTAACGTAAGATAAAATCTCGTATTTCAACACGTTCACACATACGGGCAAGGAAATGTCGTTTACATTTATTCTTGTTTAGATAATAATCATGACGTATCTACGTAGAGTAAGTTGGTTAATTTAAACTTTAACGTCTCATAGATAGTATCGGATATTATGCGTGTAAGTTGCCTCCATTTATGATCCCGAGATTCGAGAAACTAAGGAAACGTCCGCGAAAATAAACATTATACAGAATGCGCGTCGTATAAATTAAAAAATAAATAGTTGTTTTATCGTATGACATTCTTTAGGTGCGCTGCAATTTTGGATTACGACATTTGTACGTCAATAAATTATGATAAGAAAAGTATTTGATCAGATAAGAAGAAGTACTTATCGCAATATCAATTTTAATATATTTTTTATGCTTTTATATTCTTAATACTCTGCTCGAAAGTCATAGTTTCACATACTACAATTGGGTAAGCGCTATCTGATTATTTTAAAATTTTGAGGTAGGTACGTTCGCGTCCTAAATAGTGAAAAAGTCAAAAAAATTGTCCAAAGTTGAGTAAAGCCCAATCGTAGCTAAATATCAGATTAAGTACGAAGTAAAATTAATGATGACGATAATTTTTAACTGCGTACACCGCCTTTAAGCCTTTTCGTTACTTCATCATTGTAATAAATTTATTTTATGGACCCTATTTGTTTAGGGTTCTAGGAATTTACGGCCACTATGATTATGCTGGGTAATTTCGTAATGATAATGAAATAGCGATAAGTTTTTATGTCTTTTCAGCGACTGTCGTCATATTAAACTCCGAGTAATTTTGCCAAGTACCGGTCCAGATCGCGATTTTGATAAGCACACGAAAAGTTATCTTAGTTAAAGAATTAATATATGTTTTTAATTATTCAAACCAACAAACGTTTTCTTGTTTGTTCAACACCACACGAAGAGTACTGGCCCGATTTAGATGGAACAACACTTTTTCACTAACACTAACTTAGTTGTTAGCTTATTTAAACTCCCACTTCAAGTACATTTATAATAATATTTTTTTTTATGTAATCCTTGCACTAAATGGACTGATAATATTATGACAATTGACGATAGTTGAGATACAAAAGAAAGTAGCTCTACAATGAGAGAGATTATATTATGTATAATAGGCTTATTTATTTCAATATCTTTGTCTATATTAAAATTAGCGATAAGACGCGCTGTTTGATGGACAGTGGTCAACAGCGCTTAGCCATTTGCAACACCAGAAGAGTCCCAAATATATTTCAGGTTTTGAACGCTATTTTAGTACTTTTTTAAGTCCCAGTATCTTCACATATACTTATTAGATACTCATACCAATCCTCATTTCTGATTAATCGTTGCACACCTTGAACTATTTAATTGAGGACCATGAATTTTAGATAATAGGTTTTTTTCTGGATTACACCCACTGTGAATGGATTATTTGATATTGCACCGATAAGTGGGAAAAATAGGGGTTGAATGTTCGTATTATAGTGTGCATGTACGAACCCGCGTCAGCTACTATCATATAACGAACGTAGTATAGAAATAGGGACCTTCCTTTTCTATGTTACGTTCTTGTAATCGTAGTCATAAGTTACGAACTAGGTAGGTACATAAACGAAGCGGAAAAGTAGGTAAATAGCGTAAATACGTGTAGTCAAGTCTATTAACTAAACTATGCCATTGTCCGCTTTTGTTATTGTTTGCGTAATCGTCGTGTTACTGATTGTGCCATACCTATATTAGTAAATCAATGTTTACATGATGTTTTAACTATTAAGTACCTATCTTGTGTTAATTTTATTCGTAATTTAATATCTACTGGTAAGTTCGATGTTTGTACCGAGACGATATTGGTACGATACGATAGGTAACGATCTGTAGGACAGGTACCTAAGTAGGTAAAACTGATAGTTCCCTACTTCCTAGTAGGTATGCCATGCCTCAGACACAGACGAAGACGAATAGACAAACGTCCAAACCTGGAACATAAATCAAAACTTAACATTTCGATGTATGTGGCCGGAATCGAACTCGGAACCTTATGAATGTCAGACCAGTATGGACACTGTTCCGCTACGCGCTCGTCAACTCGGGCTCGATTTTAATACCACGTGTGCTGCATAGATTAAAAACAGAGCAATTGTAATACAACAGACGAATAACAATAGCGGACCCGAAGTTTTGAACTCCAGCGTGGAGTCGGCGTTCTATTTTTTTGCGCCGCCACGAACGCTCAATCGAGCGCGGTGTCGAGTCGAGCGTTGGACGAAATATCCGCGTCGCGAGCGGGCACGCGGGGCGCGGGCAGGCGGGGCGAGCGGAGTGCGCGGCGCGGCGAGCGGGCAGTGCGCGACCGGCGAGCGGTGCGAGTGGCCGCCATGTCCTTCGACGAAATCATCGCGAAAGTCAAGGCCCGCCCGGAGCTGTGGCAGTCGACCCACCCGTTCTACCGGCAGAGGGTGGTGAGCGCGAGAACCTGGAAGGAGATCGCGGCGGAACTCAACGCTGACGGTGCGTATGTTGCGTCCGTCTTATCTAAGTATAACGTTGCATAGCCCAAGTTGGGGAGCATCGCGTGTAATTACTCACGACGTCATAGCGTCGTAGCGCTCGGGCCGATAAAATTCCGCAGCGCGTTCAAAATGGCGGCGCGCGCGGCGTGACGCCGCATGCATGAGTGAGGGGACCGGTTCGAGGCGGTTCGGCGTGGCGACCCGACCGTCGAATTTTACTTGATAACGTGATAAGCGTTGTTTACAATTAAAAACGGTTCGCTATGGTTAGCGCATTTTCGTATTGTAATACGAAATAACGCTCTTATCGTTAACGTGATGTACGGCGTTATTTGAATACTTATCGCGGTTACAATCTAGTATAATTAAATAATATAAGTAAACATTGTCAATCTATAACATTTTAGGTAAACTAAATAATACTTTTATAAATTAAAATTTATAAGTACGACTGAAACTTGAGACGAAAATTGACGCGCTTAAACACTACATAAAGCGTCCTACGATACTCGCCAACAAACCTAACTCAAGCTATGTTATTGCAGAAATTGCCATACGAAAGCGATGGAAACACCTCAAGGACCAGTACAGGAAGGAGCAAAAGAAAGTGTTGGCGCGCGCCATACCGATATCGTTCTGGCATCACTACAACGACCTTGATTTCCTGTCTAAAGATTTGGCTTGGTGCAAGAGTGAGACGAGCCTAGGTGCAGGTGCAGGGGTTAGCGACTCAGAAAACAGGGTTCAATCTGACAACGAAGACGCGCTCTTAAAAGCTAAAATAACCAAAACAATAGAACACACCAAGTCTTTCGTTCGTACATTACCAGGTAATCCAGATTCGGGGAAACTGAATTTAATTTTGAACAGGCTACACGCAATGGAAGAGGTCATGGAGACGCGGTTGCAGTCAACAGACGACGGGTCCAAGAACGATACAGACTACTTGTTTCTGTTAAGTCTACTGCCTATAATGAAACGGTTGACGGAGATCCAAAAACTGCAGTTTCGGGGGAAGATAAACGACTGGCTGTTGGAGATCGTCACACAGAATGAGTTTAGCGAGCGTTTCGACTACAAGATGTACATGCACAGTGTTGTTGGGGACACAGAACCGCAGACAGGATAGCGTTACTGTAGAAATAGAGTATAGGCAATAGTATTTGTAATGTACCGACTAGACGGAAGAGAATATAGGTCAGGCGTACTGTGATAGATGACTTGTTTAACCGCGACATATTAGCGATTAAAGCGAGTAAACTATAATAAAAGAGCGCTGAAACCAATCGCAGTCAATTAGCAGATAGTGATACCAATTTGTTGACTAATCGATTTATTAATTTTTCAATTAATAACATTTATTAATAGTATTTACGTCCCCAATCGACCAAATTCGGATTATGCGTGGTTACGTGGTGTATGTGCCATAATATAGTTAACATTAAATATAACATTAATAAAGATGATATGGAGGCAATAGTAAACATAGTAAAAGACTCCTAATACAAGATGTAATATTGACTTTTATTTTATAATAGTCATACATTAGGAGAATTTTTATTTACCTTGTTATAGTATTAATAAACCTCGTAAACTTCGTAATCGCACGTGGGCCCGCAATGCGACAAGCACCTGGACACGAAATAATAGACATCTTTTTTTTATAATAGTCTTTTAACCACGTGCGATTAAAATCTTCTCATCTCAAGCTTCTATGAAGTTTGAGAGGGTTGTCATTCTATTGTGTTCTAGTATGTTAGAAAGGCCTGGCCTAATACTTCGTGCTATGTATTTTTACACATATTGTATTAAAGACTGCTAGATTAGTTGTATTGATTAATGTAAGCACCTGAATTATATGATAAAGATTAAAGTGAAATATTCATACAAGAACAATTCGTTTTATTAACCAACATAAAACAATTATGTGTCAATTTTTTTGATTTTTTTAATATGTCACAATAGCATCGAAGAATAATAAAAACTTCAATGAAAAAAAAAATGAAAAGAAAAGTATGTACCTATTTTAAATTAACTAATAACTATTAATAAGTCAATAACGCCTACGTTCAATTGGCATAAAGTGACTGATAAAGAAGATAAAATTGACAGGTACCTTATATGTATAGAGTTGACGAATACTAAGAAAGGTTTATTGAAAATGTGTCCTTTAAGGAAGATTAATCAGAGAACTTGTTAGGGAATAAAAATGTAGGCAGCAATACAATGTTTTAAAATTGCAAAGACAATCTTTTTTCATTTACACCCAATCTCGCTTTTTTGGAAAAGACCTCCACTGCATCACTGTAACCCTGTACATTGCAACCAAACAATCGTACCTTACACATTTCAAATTAATATTCTATACTTAATTTGTGAGAATGTTAAGACGGGTTTTAATACGACAAAAGTAGATTGTTCTATTTCAGTTTGCAAGTACTGTAGAAGTAATTAATTAATTTTATTCATAAGCTCTTATACAATTCGTAAAGGACAATGTTGTAAAAGAGTAATGCAAAGTATTATGCAACAAGCTACAGCTCGCCGCTGCATACGCGCCCCTTTTATATTTCACCCCTTTCCACCCTCCGTAAAATATGCTACTTTACCGAGACGTCGTTTTGAGAGACAAAACCCCTTAAACCGGTTTGTCTGTTACTAGATTGGAATTTATTATCATAATGTACTTACTTAATATACTTGTTTCAGATTGGAATATGGTTAAAAAACGTTGGAAGCACCTAAAAGATCAATTCAGGAAGGAGGTAAAGAAGGTGGCGTCAAACAAAGTGGCCTTTTCCTCCTGGGTACACTACAATGAGTTGCAGTTCCTTACAGATGAGGTCCTAAGGAAGCCGGAAACGAAACAGGAATCAGGAGGTTCAGAAACCGAGAGCGAAACAGAGAACAAGCTGCTAAGGAGACGAAAGACTGCATTCGAGGGAGCAACATCGATGGGAGATTCGAAGAGGAACACATCAATCAAGTATAAGAAGATAATGCGCAGCTTGAACTCTCTCGCAGAATCCATTGACAGATCAGCTAGTTCGTCAAACGCGGATGAACATTTGAAAAACGACACGGATTACATGTATCTGTTGAGTTTGCTACCAACGATGAGGGGGTTGACCGACATACAAAGACTGCACTTCAGAGGGAAGATCAACCAGTGGTTGCTGAACGCATTGATCGAGAATGAATATTCAGAAGAATGTGACACTAAGGCCTTCGTTCAAGCTCAAATTAACGAAGCAAAACAAGAATCAATAGACTGTGATTAAGAAAAAATAGTTTAACATAAAACAGTAGGAATAGTTCTAGTTACATTCAAAGTTTTTGATAATACTTTTACATTGCTGACTATTAATTAAGATTATTGGGTAATTATTAAGTTATTTTGTATCGCATAAAAGTTAAGTATTAAAATAATAAATTAATCATGTTGTTTGATTAACTTCTCTAAAATCTTCATACGCGATAAAATAGTAACATAAAAATTTTAAGCATACCTCTATATGTTAATTCGTTAATGATGCAGTAATTTATGAAGTCATTAATTTCTAATTTCTTAATTTATGTACGTATCTTCTCGATGTAAATTATCTTCTTGCTTAATAGTTGAGTTTTTGACAAAATATATGATTAAGTAATTTTGAAAAAGTAATAAATTCCAGGAGAAGGAGGGATCCAGCGTTGGGCCATAAAAATATTGCATTCCTATCAAAAGTGACAGTAACTTTTCTGCCTAATAATATCATTGTTAAGTGCTGCTGTGTCACTTATACGAGACGTTCTAACTCAATCCTCAGGGGTACCTAGTAAGTAGCCATCTGTGACCAAACTCATCTAAGTTTAGT
>DWOA01000172.1:0-10040 GCA_018250715.1 Telegonus anausis annetta | reverse complement strand
AAGGGAGGAAAAGGACTGAATGTTTGATTTTTTTTAAAAACCTCGATATTTCAAAAACGGTGACACTTTCATTAAGGTAATTTTTTTTTACCTGATAGGTCAGCGTCTGACCTACCTCCTCGCAGAGTTTGTCGTGGTACTTTCGGGACACCCTGTATATAGCAACAAACAAAAACAATACCTACCTACAATTCGATGACATAATAGTTAACAGTCTCGGTATATTTGAATGTACAAACACAAATTGAAAAATTCACTCTGCATATGTTTCTAAAATTCGTCTACTCAAAGAAACTTATCTACGTTGTGTTGTACATGAATTTAATTATCTTTTAAAGATAGTTGAAGTTACTTGTACTGCGCTATCACTACCTAGTATAGCAAAATAATAGCTATGTTTTAGTGAGAAGAATGTAGTACAGTTTTTCGAAGGTTTTCATAAATTATTCCTAGAAGAAGCCACGTGTCTGTAATCAACTTAAGGTATCCCCTCATCTATTTTAGGTTGATGATACTTCATAGCCATCAAAGACTACTTAACATCACTTTCGCTGCATCAATTTTTATTTGCATAAAAGAACGCTCCAGCGAAAAAAGATGGAAGAATAATAAATCAAATCCATTTAGGTCTCAGGTACTCACAGTTCTTATTTTTTATGCACTATCGGAAATAGCGGCCGTATCCTACTTCCGAACGAGTCTGGAAAGTTCTTACGAATATATTTTCTCCACTGGCCAATAGTTTCTACCTGAAACCTCGATATCAGTTGTTCTAATTTCATTTTAATGCAATAAAGTCTTTAATTTTAATTTTTAACCGACATTGAAGGATGAGGAAGGAGGATGGTTACGGCTACTGTCGCTCGAGGGCATATGTGTTAACAGCCCAGATAAAACTATCCTAGTCCTATCTAACACAAGCCAGAGGATTACCCGTTTGGGAGGCAGACCGAACGTCACGCTTTTAACCGTTGCGTAAGAATTAAATTGCAAAAGTGATAAAAAGTACTCGGATTTAAGTTAAAGTGGTGTCAAAGTGAAGGTTGAAGTGAATGCTATAACGATTGGAAAAATCCGGGTGGAAATACGATAAAAATCACAGGAAACTAAGGGAAAACGTGAGCACCGCACCCTTTTCAATCATAAAAGGGCGTGCGGCGCGCGTTTAGTCGCAACTACCTGTATTTTTCACCCTGCCATCAGACGGCCCATAAACCCACTCAACTTTTGACCCTTTCCAAAAAAATTTCCGGCTACAGAATCCAGAGAAAAACAAAGAAAACCCAAAGCCGCGTGGTCACGTGCTTGGGGTTTCGGCTATTTTCCAGAAAAGTGAACACTGCCACAGGATTGAGGAAAAGAACGGAAAACAAAACACACAAAAATCACAAAAATCGGCTGGAAAATTCCCGAGTTTTAACATATTAAACTTTTGTACTTTTTAAAGGCAAATTCCGGCGAAATAAGATCTATAAGGTACAGTCTTTATTAATCTAACAGGTGCGCAAATATCTTGTCTTAGTGCTACACAAATTTTAAAAATTTTTGACGAGCCGTTTAGGAAATATTGTAAGTAGAATACCGTACGGAAACCGCATCACTATCCTACCTACCATCGCAAAAATTTCCGGCCGACGACGTAAACAAGTACAAAGAGTGAGAAACAAAATAGATACTTATCGGTGTGAAGGCAAGCGCGACCGTTAAAATAAGACAACAGATGTGAACAAATAGCCAAAGTTTGAACACAACCAAAATACAAGACCCCCCCTATCGTACGTTTCCCGGGACATTATCCGCTCACCGCAGCCGTACGTCGCAGCCGCAAGCCGCAGCAACAGGCCGCAAGCCGCAAGCCGCAAGCCGCAGCTGGAAGCCACAATTTTACCCCCCCACCCTTTTTTGCAGACCCTCCTCCATCAAGCACCCTCTTTTTTTTTTTTTTTTTGACCGTACCCTATTGGGCACGATTTATCGACTTAATGTCTAGCGTGTGATATGCAAGTGCAAATTTAAGATACTATTACTTACGACTTAACTTTATGTTTGTTTTAACGTGATAGTCTACCTTTACAAAAATCGACTGTACCCTATTGGGTAGCTTTATACTATTGTATAACACTTGAGCTAGCATACTGTATTACTATAAGAGAAGACTAAAAATAATAAATAAATAAATTCACATTAATTAAGTAGTCATTAAGCATTATTGTACTAAATAATTGTTACCTATTTATTACGTAAGACAGTGCACAGGTTGCACGAAATAACCTCGTTGCAATTATATGAAACAGACACAAAACACACACTAAACACACATTAGGTACACCCCCCCACATATTATATACACACTCACACGATAAACCTAAGACGAGCGGGCGACTGGCTCGCCCAACACATAGTTACGGTTATAAATATAACTTTTCAACTTAGTATTAAGTTACAACAGATTAGGACGACATACACTGTGTATTAACATATACAAACATACATATACACTCACACACACATACACATACACAAACACACACGCGCACACACATGTACACACATACACAAAAATATACGTGTAACACTTACCTGTAGACAGTAGGCTCGCCACCAATACCGACCGCACCTGAAACAAATCAAATAAATTAACCATGTATAGAACACCCGCAAAGTCCAAGCAGACAGAATCACCAACAAAAACGAGTTCCTCACAACCTGCAACAAATGTTAGAAGGAGTGTTGGTGAGTGGGAAGCAGGCCTTGTCACAAGCCCGAAAGGGAAAACGACTAGCCTGCCCACAAAAGATATCACAGGCACAAGAACCCCCTCTCCCAGGCCTACAAGATCCACGACAGTGCCACCTGGAACAAGAAAAGGGTCTAGAAAAGAGCAAACCGCGAAATCCGACAGAGCAGCGTTCTCACCGAAGCTGACCTTGCAGTCAAAAACATCTTCGAAGGAGCGGACAGAAGCAGCAAAATATTGGTTCGGGAAGGGTCATGCGGCTCTGACCGAAACAAAAAACCTGAAAGGGGATCTGAAAGAGACGCTGAAAAAGGCCCTAAACAATCTTCATAGGCTGTACAGAGAGGCAGAGGACCAGGGCGCTGCTCAGTCGGAAACAGCAGAAAACGCGGAAAATGGAGAAACAGCAGTAGAGAGAAAAAAGGGCGAAGAGTTAGGTGTAACTGGAAAGGAAAAAACAGAGAGCCTAAACAGCTTAAGCACGGAACTACAGGAACACGCTAAACTGCTCAGAGAGAGTAGGCTAGAAATGGAAAAGCTAACGGAAACTATGAGGAAGACCTGGGAGGATAGATCGACTTACGCGGGGGCTTTAAAGACCGGTACAAATATAAATAAACCAGAACAGGCCACGCTGCACTCTATCATAGTCTCATCAAAAGACGAGACGGAGACGGGAGATGAGGTCCTCGATAGAGTGCGGAAGGCCGTGGATGCCAAAGAAGGATGGGTACAGGTAGAGAAAGTCAGAAAGGCTAGGGATAGAAAAATAATTGTAGGATGCAAAAGCAAAGAAGAAAGGGAAAAAGTTAGAAAGAGGTTGGAGGACAAAGGAGGGCCGCTCATTGTCGAGGAAATCAAGAATAGGGACCCTCTACTCATTCTTAGAGATGTCCTAACCGTCCATACGGACGAGGAAATTATTCGCGCTCTAAGAAAGCAAAATAGGACTATTTTTGACGGCCTCGACAAGGAGGAGGATAGGATCGATATCAGATATAGGAAAAAAGCGAGAAATCCTCACAACAACCATGTAATAGTCGTGGTATCTCCCAAAATTTGGAATAGAGCACTAGCAGCTGAAAAAATGAGGATCGATCTGCAAAACGTAAGAGTTGAGGACCAAACTCCCCTGGTACAGTGCACCAGGTGCTTGGGTTTTGGTCATGGGAAACGTTTTTGCAGAGAGACGGTGGACAGATGCTCGCATTGCGGGGGACCACACCTTAGGATGGACTGTGGCGACCTACTGACCGGCATAGAACCTATATGTTGCAATTGCTCGAAGGCTAAAACCAGCAACACGGCTCACAACGCCTTCAGCGCGGAATGCCCGACCCGAAGAAAATGGGATGCCCTGGCCCGCGCTGCCATAGCTTATTGCTAAAGATGGCGCGGCCACGAACTCTGCACAAAACAACCCTCCAGTCGCTGCTCCGCAAATGAGACCCATCTATGTGGCTCAGTCAAACCTACAAAGGAAGTACTTGGCCACAAATGAGATTATGTTGGAATGCACAAGCAGAGGCATGACGCTCGCGCTGCTCCAGGAGCCCTATGTGGGGCGAATAAAGCGTATGAAGGATTATGGGGGGGTGAGGATATTCCAGAGCCCGGTGCAAGGAGAAGGGACTGTGAAGGCAGCAATAGCTGTCTTCGACAATAGCATCGACGTAATTCAGTACCCGGAACTCACTACAAACAACATCGTAGTGGTGAGGATCCAAACTAGCGCCTGGAGTATCGTCGTCGCCTCCTTTTACTTCGAGCCAGATCGTCCCATAGAGCCATACCTGGAGCAGATCAAGGAGACAGTCGCCAAAGTTGGGTCCGCTGCGATTGTTATCGGTGGTGATACCAACGCAAAGAACCTTTGGTGGGGCAGCAACAAGGTGGATTATAGGGGGGAAGAACTGGCCGGAACCCTCGCAGAGCTGGACTTGCAGGTACTCAACAGCGGTAACACCCCTACGTTTGATACTATTAGAGGAGGGAGAACGTATACTAGCCACGTTGATATCACGGCCTGCTCTTCGGATATACTGGACCGCGTGATGGACTGGCGAGTAGAAGAAGGACTTACCAGCTCGGACCACAACGGCATTGTCTTCAAAATTATATTACAAAAATCCATAGGTACAAACATCCAACGGACGACGAGGATATTCAACACAAAAAAAGCAAACTGGGACCAATTTTGTGAGAAACTGGCCCAGTTTAAAGTACAACACAAAATTATAAAGCAGAACATAAAACATATTAATAATAAAACGGATCTGGATGAAATGGTAAGAAAATATAAAGAGGCAATAACAACAGCATGCGCACACACCATTCCCAAGAAAAACAAACAAAATAAACTTACCTTGCCGTGGTGGTCCGAGTCTCTTGCAAAAATGAAGCAAGAGGTTAAAACTAAAAAACGCAGGATCCGCCACGCAGCGCCGATCCGAAGAGCAAAGGTCGTTGATGAGTACCTGCAAGAAAAACAAAACTATGAGAACGAAGTGAAGAGGGCCCAGACGCAGAGCTGGAAAGCTTTCTGCGAGAGGCAGGACAGGGAGGGTCTATGGGAAGGCATATACCGAGTCATAGGCCGAACGAATTCCAGGCAAGAAGATCTGCCCCTCGTGGGGAGTGGCGGAGGAACGGAACCTGCTGGATCGGCGAGGCTGCTGGCTGAGACATTCTACCCGGAGGACCTGAAAACGGAAGATAACCCAGACCACCGCAGGACAAGAACAATGGCGGACAAAATAAACGAAGGGATTCATGATGTGCATGATCCCCCATTTACTATGGTCGAACTACAGTCCGCGGTGGGGAGTTTCAACCCGAAAAAGGCCCCCGGGTCGGATGGACTCACTGCCGACATCTGCGGCTACGCCATCCAGCAGGATCCCGAATCTTTCTTGGCACTGTTCAACAAATGCATGGAATTAGGCCATTTCCCCACGACATGGAAAGATGCCACGGTGATAGCGCTGCGAAAGCCGGGAAAACCCGACTACACAAATCCCAAATCCTACCGACCCATAGGTTTGCTCCCAGTCATGGGAAAGATATTAGAAAAAATGGTTGTCTCACGGCTCAAATGGCATCTCATACCAAGGCTAAGCCAAAAACAATACGGGTTCATGCCCCAAAAAAGCACCGAAGACTCCCTCTACGACCTAGTACATTACATCCGTGAGAAAATCAAAAACAAAAAGGTTGTCGCATTAATCTCACTGGACATAGAGGGAGCCTTCGATAGCGCTTGGTGGCCCGCCATCAAGGTCCGGCTAGCTGAGGTGGGATGCCCTTTGAGCCTGAGGCGGATAATCAGTAGCTACTTATCGGATAGGAAGGTTAGGGTCAGGTACGCAGGGGCTGAGTATGAAAAAGCCACGAATAAAGGTTGCGTACAGGGCTCCATTGGAGGGCCTATATTGTGGAACTTGCTGCTGGATCCTCTGCTCAGGGCACTGGAGGAGCGGGGCGACTACTGTCAGGCGTTCGCGGATGACGTGGTCCTTGTTTTCGATGGCGACACTGCGATGGAAATAGAGAGAACGGCAAACGATGCTCTCGCATATGTTCAGGCGTGGGGTGTCAAAAATAAGCTAAAATTTGCAGCGCACAAAACAAACCTAATGATTATGACCAACAAATTAAAATATGACACACCACGTCTGAGCATGGATGGGAAACACATAAACACGGTGCCTGAAATAAAAATATTGGGTGTCGTCATCGACAGCAAACTCACCTTTAATAGCCATGTCGCGGGCGTCTGCAGGAAGTCGCTCAACATCTATAAACAGCTGTCCAGAGCCGCTCGTGCCAGCTGGGGCCTCCACCCAGAGGTCATCAGAGTAATCTACAGAGCTGTGGTAGAGCCCGTGATCCTGTACGCGGCTAGCGTCTGGGCGCCAGCCGCGAGGAAGCTGGGAGTCCAGAGAAAACTCAACGCAGTTCAGAGGGTGTTCGCCCAAAAGATCACAAAGGCGTACCGCACCGTCTCTCTGCACTCGGCATTGATGCTGGCGGGGTTGGTACCTCTTGACCTCAGGATACGAGAAGTCGCTGATCTTTATGAGGCCAAGAGGGGGGTGCCACTGCCGGCCCTAAAGGACCGGGAGGTTGAGAGCATGGTGAGGTACGCCGAAACTCCACATCCGAAAGACCATATGCGCCTGGAGTTCAAAAGCCTGGTGGACCGACAAGAGGTAGATCGGCATAATACGCAGGCAGTACGCATATTCACTGACGGTAGTAAGATCGACGACGGTGTCGGGGCCGCCTTATCCTGTTGGAATAGGGAGGCCGAGACGAAGTCGATCGGTCTAAAACTGGCGTCATACTGCACGGTTTACCAGGCGGAACTCTTGGCCATATGGAAAGCAACGGAGGAGATGGTCAAGGGCAAACACTCTAGCTTTGGGCTCTACAGTGACTCGCGGTCGGCCCTGGAAACCATCGCAAATCCTCGTTCCCTCCACCCCCTAGCGCTAAAATCGCGCCAAAATCTTAAAAAATGTAAAGACCAGGAAAAAGAAGTAGCAATGTTCTGGATCAAAGCCCACGCAGGGTTGGAGGGAAACGAGCTCGCCGATCAACGAGCGAAGGCGGCGGCGAGAGGAAGGCGGAGGCCGGATTACGACCTGGTGCCAGTTTCGTTCGTCAAGCGGCAAATCCGTTCAGAGTCGCTCGCCGAATGGGACCGGAGATACCGTGCGGGTGAGACAGCCTCTGTAACGAAAGTCTTCTTCCCCGACGCCGTAAAAGCGTACAGGATCGTGAGGAAAATTGACTTGGGAGGAGCGTTGACTCAAGTTATGACGGGGCACGGCGGGTTCTCCCAATACTTGTACCGCTTCAAGTGTAAGGAGAGCCCGTCTTGCGTCTGCGACCCCGGGGAGGAGGAATCAGTTATGCATGTCTTGATGGAGTGTCCAGTATTTGCAGCGAAAAGACATAACATAGAACATGAAATAAACACCATCTTAACTACAAGAAACATAGCTAAAATACTAACAGTAGAACACAAGAGAGACAAATTTTTGAATTACTGCAAGGACGTAATAAAAATAGTTAGTATTAGAAATAAATAAGGTAGAATAGAAAATGATGCTGGAGTAGGTATTATGTGATATACCAGCGACCAGCACAAAGTAAAATAGTAAAATGCCAATAAATAAGATTCACCACTGTGTTTCATTGCTAGATAAAAATAAAGTACATGTATTTAATAACAATATATCAGTAAATAGAATCCCCCTATAAAATAAGTTAAGAACAAAGAAAATGATAGTAATAATAGTACCGGTAATCCCAGCCGGCTAGAGAGTAAGTGATGAATGAAAGAAAGAAACAGTATGAAGAATAAAAGTGCGAGAGGAATAAGAGCGGGAACTGGTATGACAGGAAATAGAAAAGACTGCGGCATTCTGAGCCGGAGGTAGATAGATAAAAAAAAAAAATCTTAGCTTTTAACCTAGCCATATCCTAGCCACGGAGTTGTATTACACTATATTTAAGTTATTATTTTGCATTGTTTTACATTCTACTACTTAACCCGAAAATATTTACTATAGCTATAAAAAAGCACCGCTACGCTTGATGATTAAATAGAATAAAAAAATACAGCCTAATTGATAACCTCCTCCGTTTTCGAAGTCGGTTAACAAAATAATAATACTATACTATCCTGCGGTAATATTTTGAGTTCTGGTGGTAATCGTGAAACTTTAGTGGCTTTCAAATTAATATTTTTTAACAAAAGTGTCTGAAACTTATTTATATACGTACTACAAAAAATCTACAGCTTTAAAATAATACACTGTAAATTATTTTAAGCGAAAAATGCCGAAGCGATTACAAATAACATAATATTACATCTTATTATTTACAGATTTAAATATACTAAGGCATATTTGTTTAATTTTGCATATTGATTCCCAACTTAAATATGTTTATTATGATTACAAAGATCATTCTGTTTGATATGTAAATATCATGAATGCATCCGGAGTGCCATACGTTCCTTGCAATTGCCTCTTAACGTAATGCATGCGTTTATATCAAAGGTGCTTTCAAAGTACATCAAAATTGGGTTTAATTTTGGTTAGCTTCAATTAAACTCTCGTGGTCATTGACCGTATGCTACGAATAATAACAGTAACGCTTAATATGGCTTAGATTTAACTATTGACCTTTTTTTGAAGTGATGAGAGAGGAAATGTTGCATAACAATTTTAGTAACGGAAACAGTTACGCTAGAGCGTTACGTTTCATTTTTTATGAAATTGACGTAGCAAACGAGCATATATTTCACCTGTTGATAAATACCCATTACTGCTCATGGGAACACCCAAACAACTCGACAACCGCAAATTCCAAATAAAACACGAGTAGGTACTAACTGAAATCCGTCAATTTTTTTTAACTATTTTGGTATTTAATTTATGTTACGTTTGGATTTTCACAACCCAAAAATACAATTGTTAAAGTACGCAATGCATTTTATTGCGATTATAACACCTTAAATTTAAAAAAAAAACATGGATACTATAACATCCATAGACAACCATTATAATCTTAAATTAACTTTTAGGTTACAATTATTGCCAACATTGTGACGTACAATAGATAAATTTCACATTTTTATTCCAATCAACGTGTCGTAGATAAATTTAACTTTACCTTCAAATATTCATCATACTTTATTCGTTCGCTAATCATAGTAGCAGCCGCTCTCAAAATAAACACGTCATACGAACAAAAAATGCATTTTACAGCTGAAAGAAAATTTATGTCTTTGCTGAGGGAGCCGCGACAGCAACTTGGGATGTTTTACTTTTGTTTTCAGTTTGAATTAACAAGAAATAAGTTATTTTAAAACGTTCCCTCTATTTATAACGGTTTCACAATAATTACCTCACAGTTTTTTACATTATTAATTTTAATTGTATTTATTGTACTAGATTTTGTAGGAGAAAATAAGTTATTAAAGAGATGTTAATTTTTGTTTTTGATCGTTTCTAAAATTTTTAGGTTGTGCGAGATATTTGGTGACTCGGAAAGACTATTAGAAAAGGAAGATTTGTCGAAATTAAAATATTTAGAAAGAGTGATAAAGGAAACTCTTCGACTCTTTTCTCCGGTACCTATTATTATAAAGAAAGTGTTGGTAGATACAAAATTACGTACGTATCTTTTTTTGATAGGTATGTGGTAACTAATTGTACAATCAAACAAACTTACCAAGTGTAGTTCGATTGAAATTATCCCTGTTGTCTCGTCCGAAGATGATGATATT
>DWOA01000171.1:0-10042 GCA_018250715.1 Telegonus anausis annetta | reverse complement strand
GTAAAGCGTAAGCATTGGCAATATGAATCAAACGTATTTACCACAGAAAGACGCGATAACCAAAAGTGACGTGATAAAAAAACACCGTGTCATGTATCACCTCATCCGCATTATTCCATCGACCCGCTAGTAAAAATAAAATTGTCAATATCAACAGTTTTAAAAATAGCATTCATAACATTATTAACGAAAGGTTGTTTCTTGATCCTATACGAAATATTATAGGTATACAATATCGTCGGATTCTAATAATATCTATTTAACACATTTCAGCAGAAACTCGTATATTGTAACTTAGTAATATTGTAAACCTAATCAATATTCGGTTAGTTCTGACGACTAAGACACATAGAAATCAAAACGAAGCAAAAATATCTATCTTGAGTTTGGTACATAAATACGTTTTCTGAATTTGTGATTCAAGTCATGATCTAAATAAATAAACATGAACGACGAACAAACTCCTTTAATAGACCTGACTCATTAAAGCTGCTAAATCATCCGTAAGACCGTGTTGATACACGAGACGATAAAACAGTTTTAGTAACAGTTTAAAATGTATCTCATCGTTGTACAGATATTTAACAAGAAACAAAGCCGTTGATATGAGTAACATTTCACGAGATTGTTGCGACTACGTTTTATTTTAAACAATGCAAGGAAAAGCTAGTACTTTTATAATTTATGAAAGTTGCAAATGGATTTGCATTAATTGTATAAAAGCCCTCGGCAGATTATATTATAAAATCACACTCAACAGAAAGGCTAAATGTTCTTATAAGAATGGAAGCTACATAACGTGAAGCGTAAACTACAGGCTCACTTACAACAGATTAAATTTTAATAAATGAAAGTACTGCGCGAGTAAAGAAAGGCTGCTGTTAAAATATTTACACTTGTAAAGCGAGAAATTCTATGGAGAATTTCTTTAGGCGAGACAAAGGGCGATCCGAGGACAAAAGTACATATAGAGACATTCCTTTGTGAGTGGGACCCTTTGTAAACAAACCATGCAGTGGCGTACGTTACAGAAATAGGTCGTTGCGCATCGCACGCGACGCCGACAAACGGACGCGTCGTATTTTTGGCAATGCAAGTGTTGCCAGTCGGCTGGATGAACAAAAAAAATAGTGCCGGTGGCAATTCAGCTTGTAACTATCCACAGAGAAACATTTATACTGACGACTGCAAATAAAGTTTAAAATAGTCGCGAAACGACTGTATAATCCGATATGTTTGCAAGATTTCGTGATTTTTCCGGATCGAATATTAACAAATTGCATGCTAGGAAAATTAAGTACAATAAAATAAGATAAACTACTAATAAATTAATATGACAATTTTCATAATCATGACGGTTTAACAATTAACGAATTCGTTATTTCAGAGCTACGATTAGATAGGTAGTAATAATTGGTCTGATAAAAAAAAACATGTGAACTTTTTGTCAACAAATGATCGATAACAGTAATGATAAGGATACAAATTTCCCCACGAGTAATTATCACTAATTGAAGCGTTAATAAAGCTAAGACCAACTGATAAAAATCTCAGTCAAAGATCATGAGAAAATGGGCCGTTATCGGAGAGCAAAGCAAACGGCGGAGTTTATCAGCTGGCAGAAGATTAGGTCGCATCAGATGTGGGTCACGATAATAGCTAATTCACATCACATCAGCACCTGGATTGCTTTTGTAAGCCTCTTGCGAAAAAACCTAACGAGTTAACGTAGAGATGAAGACATATTGACGAAAAAATCGTTAAATGTAATTCACTGAAACGTTATCTACCGGAACAGTTTTATGGCTTTAAAATCGTTTGCTAGCTAGCAATTAGAATGAAACCATTAATTTAGTAGAAATTGTCTATTATTACGATATTAGAGTAGTTAGGAGTATCAACGTTCCTATTTATGCTAAATGGTTACTGCAGATTATGGCCTCTTCAACAGGATTGAAAGTCAACAGAAGATTACAAATAGTAGGTAATAATTGTTTTGGAAAGCCTCGCTGTCATTGCTCAACTACTTAAATAAATACCGAATCCTGTTCGATCTGTTCAACGTTCAGACGGTAAACTTCATTGAACTGCGGTTCCAAACGCTTTTGATCTCTGATTGTGATTTACTTGTACAAATATAGATTTCGATGCAGTATAGTTCAAGACGAACTGTTCAAGTCGCAGTAGTACCTACAATTGTTATTTACTTACTATAACTAATAATAACAAGTGTTACAATCAGAGAAACAACAATTATATATATTATTCTAACACATTTTTGTGAAACTATTTATTATTAATCGTTTCAACTTGTCGCTATCAGCAGAAGACCTTAAGATAAACGAATATTACATAATAGATAAACATAATACGCTCAACTCTATCTATACAATAAAATTGGCAATTTGGCGACGAAACCGAAAAAATCGTTTAACCCTGCAAATCGTTTCAACAATATGAAAATCGTCGGAGCGATTAAATTTGCCTTTAACTGCACCCGCTCGAGCGAGAAATTCAGCGTAGACTATATTACACGGGAGTCCATGTCGTCCCGGCATGCGGCCAGGAATGCCGATCCGCATCTCGCTTACGGCCAGACGGTACCAGCAGCCCGGCCATATACAGAACGTTCGCTAGAGCATCCTTTGCGAATGTTGTAATCGTACATGGGACGCTGGGAATGCGAGTTATGCTGATTAGATCCGACTTAATAGCTCTTATGATTACACTTCGACTGTGTAATGAAATTTATCGCGATCATTGTTGCCTACTCGCGTACACAATTCTTTAAATGCTTCTTTTATCGTACAAATGGATTTTAAATTTAAATTTAGATAAATTCCTTCGCTTTAACGACCTTGTTGATCAACATTCGTAAGTTGATGATATTATGACATATGGATGTATGTCTTTTTTTGTTATTTCTTATTTATCATGAATCTATCGTTTTAATTCATAACGCGACATCAATCGAGCATCAGGAGTAGCGTCGCTGCCAAAGTTATTTCAACCGAAAGGCGTGACGTGGCTTACGTCGGGGCCAAATTGATTTGGTCTGTAGCACGATAAAAGATTTTATCAGCGCGATAGGCATAGATGCTGGGCTGAGCTATAACCGCGGCGGCTAACATCCGATAAGAGACGCCTACGCGAGGAAAACATAAATCGTCGCAAATATTTACCCCCATATGCACCTGCTACGGGAATGTCGGCTGAGTTTCGTCAAGATAGAGGTGATATTGAATTGGATAAGCTCGGTCACTTGGTACTAACCTTTGTGGAGGGCCGCGGGCGTGCGTTCGAGCACATAGACGACATTCTACCGGTCAACTCGGTGCATCGCACTCGCTATGCCGTTTATACCGAGATTCGTGTATCGTCGAGGAATTTCACGAAGCCGTTTAATTTAAACTTAACGTTACGTCATAATACTGAACGGAACATTTCTGTAAAAGCGTTGAACTTATCTCCCGTGTTTAGAGAAACTGCTCAGTATTTTCGGTAGAAATATATTTAACTGCCCTAATGGTAGGTACGAAGTACACATAAAAGAACACGGTTTTAAATCATTTTTAATAACCAATTTACTTCAGCACAAGGATTTATTTCACTTGATGACCGACATGGTCTGCTAGTTACCATACCGATCTGACACGCTCATTTCTGGGTTCGATGCCCGGCCAAGAAATATAATATTCATTGTATTCTTACATACGTCTTTGTATGCACGCATGTCTCTTACGTCGTAGGGAATCCTAGTATGGGAGTTGTTTCTATAGGAACCGTTATATATTTAACAGTGTTCTATAATAAAACTAAGTATCAAAGCTTCACGCATGAACGTACTGGAACAAGCTGTTCACATAGAAACCAAACTATTACTGTACTCGGTGCTATCGTTAATCTGACAAAAGATTAGATTAGTCGGCACACAACAAACCAATGGAATACGTTCGGTGTGTATACAAACGGGATTGAATTCAATTTCAAAGGACAAACAGGGGCTGGAATTGGAACAGGAAATATACAACATGTCCCAATACCATTGGCCTTATTGCTTATTAACAATCAATTGCATGCAATGTAGACTAAATTGAATTCCATCGAGCTTTAATACCAAGTGGAAGTCCAAAACTGTGAAAATTTCACAATATTCTCAAAACTCCTTACTATAACAATAAAAGAGATTAACATAGATACCGTTTACGTGTAACTACACTATACTGTTACTTAAAATCAAACTCGCCATAGAAATAGTGGACGCGTGCCAACCCTATTTTCTATCCATCTTTAAACCCAGAATCACTGCCCCAATTTCTCTACATCCGCAATCGAATGTTACGTAATTCTTATTTCTATACATCCCACACACGACAAGGTCTAGTTTGTCCTAAAATAACGCGGAATACAAGCGAAAATCTCGAAACGACAGGTGCCTGAGCGCTCGTAAAATATTATCAAAGACTCGGATTCAGTAGGTCGCCAAACTTGTTGCCGGCGATAAACACAGCGCGCCAACACAAAACACACCTAAACACAGAGGAATAGAATTCGGATCGATCCGTCCGACTGTTTCAACCATTCAGCACTTATTAACCTTCAGAGCGGAGACGATAAAAACGCGGCACCGCCGTCAAAACAAATAGAATCGATGCGTCAAAATAAACTGCTCTCCGCTAATTGGTCGGTCCAAATTATTAGAATTTAACTGCATTAATTGGAACTGACGATCATTCGATTAACAATGGCAATAAGAATATTGATTAGCAAATGACTATTCCCCGTTCAGACGTCCAGAAACGTTCAGATTTCTCAATCAATATTCAGTCTCAAGTTACAGTTGTCTGGCTGAGTCTTCCTTCGTATTTTGTTTTGATAAGAAATCTAATCTTATTACTTTTACTAAAAACGAACTGAGGTCGACGATAAATAGCAACGAATGCTACCTAGTTTGGTTTAAGTGTTATAGAAATAGTAGAAAACATATCATATGAGTAATATCACCCGCAATTTTAGTAGATTCTAGTAGCACGCACTTGTTCGACAACGCTGCAATATCGTTGCGCAATTTGCATCGTTGCGAATGCACAGCGCTAACGAACACACGAATCGATAAATGCACGGAAAATGCTAACTCTCCTAGAGTGATACTCAAACAGACAACGCGGCAACTGAAAATATATTTCATCGTGCATCAAGAAAATACACTTACCGAAATGGGAATTACTCAGACGGATTATTTGATATCAGAGATGACATCAGTGATTACGTGTCTCACTGTGAATGTAACGCCATAAAACTATGACCATCATTTTCCCCAATGCGTAAAATAAACATAGCTTTGAAAAAAATGTCTTTCCAATTTTAATAACGTCCCCGATCTAGATTCACGACAAAATATTTAAAAGGAAGAATTTAAACGTCAAATCTGGTGTAAGTATAGGCAGTTTTGGAATGCTTCCAAAACATTAATTAGTGACAATCTTGCATAAACTGCAAATGTAATAGTATTATTATACGCCCAGAAGCAGTTTAAATAAACTGGCTTTTACAATCCGTTTTTATGTTTCCCACTCAGTATTTCTGTTATTGGATCAATTTTGTTTTCCCATCCCTCACCCTCTATGAAATACAGTTACTGCTACGTTTTTCAGATATCATCTGCGTTTTGTCTCACTACCTACCAGCGTCAGCATTCCGTACTATCGTGGTTTTATAATTACATGCATACTATACTTATACTTAGGTATGCCTAAATAAACAATAATATTTTTGATTAATGCACGAAATGGCAACATATTATGAAGATCATTCAATTTATTGAATGTCATTATTACAATGTTAAAATTTGTCATCTATAGGTGAGACACATTTATGACGACCTAACGTTTCTCAATATTTACATAATAATTTAATGACAATTATATTCCAACAGGTCGAAATAGACGATATCATTGAAACCGTGCGTTATCGAACGCAAAGCGCGTCCGTGTGTTTCAGTGTTACATAACGTGACGCAGGCGCACAAACAAGCCACTCGTCACAGCGGCCATGTAAACAGTAAACACGCACCTTGCACGCCCCGGGCCTGCATAGGTCATTGCACATTGCAATTGATCTGATAACGTATTTGGCCTAGGACAGAAAACACAATGATCTGCTCTCACAATGTAGGTCCAGTGTTTTTACCAAATCAGGAGATTTGGTTACGTCAAAACGTGGCAATGTTAGTACATTACTTTTACGTGATTTATGTTATTATAAAAAAAATTGAAGGTGGTAGAATCGTTTGTGGTTCGACTCCGGCGGCACCACTGCCACACCTATTTCTACCAAATAACGGCAGTGTTAAGCGCTGAGCGGCATCCATGAGCGGCAGTGGCCATTTACCATCAGGTGGGCTGCATGCTCGTTTGCTACTTACGTAATATAAAAAAAAACGTTAATAATAGAATCCGTTCACACTGTCTAAGCTATCCATATGCAGTTCTTATACTGGGTACCATATGGATATTACCATTTAAAACCTAATAATACCTATGCTCAACACTAGGTTCCCAATGAGAGTAGGTACGTAGAGTTGTACAAGTACGTGACAGACGATTAGTAGTACAGGCGGGGTTCATCAACGTAGACAGACATAGAAAGTAATTGTTAACAAGCTTATGGCACAATTATTTGTTACTTTCCCACGCACATGTCTTTCCAATACAGCTGAGGAAACGGCAGTATGCCACGACACACGAACACGTGAAAATAGCGAATCAATGCTTTGATCAAGAGGGTGCTAAAGCAACTGCTGTAACATATTGCATTAGAATTTTCATACTATATCATAGGTATTTGTGATTGATTTAACAAGGACTACAATTCTTAGAAATATCGAGTATCTTACAAACATTGCAGCAACAACCATTGATATTAAAGGCAATACACTGAAATCTAAAAAATCTACAGCTTCCTTGGACCAATAAAATCTAAACCGTGGCACATTCGGCGGATTCATTGCAATAGTAGCATAATAATGAGAAAATTTCCATCATTTCACGCAAAACAAGTGAGTCACTTGCACGAGACGCAAAACAACTTTCGTTTTCAAAGAATGCACCTGAGACGCATACAACCATACATCCTATTGGAGCAATGACTCATTGGAAAGATCTTAGTTCCGGCACGCGACATGCCTGAGATAGACCTAGCTTTTTGCAGTATCGCACAGCATGAAGGTGGTATCTACCACTACAACTACATACATATACAGCTACATACATAACAGTTTAATAAAGCTGGTGTGGGCTAATTTGGAGAACTTTATATGCGATTAATATAACGCCATCTAACTTATTCCAGATGAATAGTCCCGTCCTACTTGGGTCACATATCAAAGAACTTCAAAGTTCACATATGTTATGAATACACGGAAATGGATGACCACGCCTGTTTCTCCACATCAGCGATAGGTATTCACAGTAGGTAGGTACTCATATTTGAAGGAAATGATAAAGTACTTTCATATGAATTGTTTCCATTGAATCCTGTCGGGTTGCAATATACGTGTCGAGTACAGATATAGTACATACCTTTTCATACATTATCATACATTTTATAACCTTTTGCTTTTTAAATTCTTATCACAATATATTGTTATATTCGAGTAGTTAGAACATTTAGGCGAGATACGAACCATATGCTAACGTCCCTAGTCAACAAGTGAGCAATCAAGAGGAAAGCAACAAACAAGCATCACGTGCAAACGCTCGCATGCATGCGTGCACACACAAATATCGCACAAGGCCGAGCGGGCCCGCGCCCTAGATCGTGTGTGACACACATACTAGATCACTTACATGGCGCCTGTCTACCTTACCGCACTTTAGTTAACTTTATCTAGGTACGTCTAAGAAACGAACTGATAAGATCGATTTAAACTGAACTACTATTTCAGGCAAATACAAACTGAAGCTAACAACATGGAACCATTATTGTCCCACTGCTGGACACATCTTTACATGTGAGGATTTTGGGTCATAGTATAGCAGGCACACCAAGACGAAATTTGAAATAATAAATTTTTCACCATCTGACAACTTTAAGGAAAGTTTTCGGTCATAATAGCAAATACCTATTACCGTTTTAATAATTTGTAATAGTCAGCTAACTTTCAAAAATTATTAGGTAGGTACGTCTAAGATTGAACCCCGGACCCCTAACGTGAGACCTCGATAGGAGGATCGAATAGGCTATCATACAATATCTACTCATACATTTTATTAGAACGACATTATCGTATTCTATTGACACAGTTATGATAGCACGATCCTTGAGAAAGAACCTAGTCAATTTATAAGTGCCGTGCAAGTGGATCATTACATGTGGAACATTTTTCTTACTATAACTAGCTAGCTTACAATAGCTGCGATCGCTGGAACTATACAGTCATTGTAATTTATGATATGAACATGATCACGTCAGACGTCAGATTAATTAAATGTTTACTCTATGCTAACTCTTGTATTTACAAGATAATTGTAATTTAAGTATTGTAGTAAAGTTGAAAACAGTAAAGAATACTACTACGACTACTACAACTTTTTTTTTAACTAAAACAAGATTATTTTTAAGATCAAAACCGCAGCAGCGGTAGACAAATCATTTATTAAATGATCGTTATTGTTCAAATGTAATCCATAAAAAATCTTGATTGATCATTAATATTCAAAGCCAGCTACGTTTAAAATGTTATGTTTATTATAATTTATAGGAAGAGGAAGGAAAAGGGTCCCCAAACTGGGATATCCTGTACGAAAGGACCCCACAATCGTGCGATCACTACGCACCGGAACCGGAACGAGAATGTATTCTGAACGCACGAATTCCATAGTTTTATCCAATGTTTCGGAACTTTTCTTATTTTTTATAATGTAAAAGTAGCAAACGAACATGCAGTACAACTATCAGTCCTGTCCTAAGTAGCCACTGCCGCCTATAGACATGTGTAATCAACCTCAGATAAGTCTTACCTGAGGTCCGATAGTAGATCTACTAGAAATTTGAAGTTTGAAACACTTCGGATATGACTGTATGTTTCCCTTACTACGTTATCTGTTGTTCCAACGCAAAAAAGTAACTGCTGCGTTACCACTAACTATCCAATAACGAAGCATTGTATTTCTTTCAAATAACCATTTCATAAAATGTAGGTACCATCAACGCATAGACAGTACGAAACATTACGAGAACTACACAACAAATCACAAAGGAACATTGTTACAAAAGGTTTTTCATTCAACTTACAAAGTAAGTATGCTGTCAAAAACTGCATGAGATGGACCGACATCCAAAAACAGAAATCGAACTAAATATCCATAAATTCCTATGAAAGTGAGCTCATGTGTATATAACTCTTCATCTATCGGTATTCACAACTACACTTCACGTACTCAACGTGACACTGTATTTATATCACAAATATAGGAAGATTTAACAAAGTAAACATAACTTGAGCATGTACCTACTATAGCTCTAGTTAGGTACATTTCCACGAGAAAACAGACGCCGGCGAATAAATAATCGATATCAAATAACAATGAAAAGATGCTGCATTATTTTCCGCCGATACAATAAGAAAACAACTCATCAAGTGAAAAGGATTCTCTCGTGCTTCGGAACTACGATTTTAGTCACCGGTCGTAAGGTTTGTTTTTCGCTAGTATACCTAGTTATAATAAGACCTTTGAAGTTTAGCGCTTCTTATAATTGCCGTAGACTAGTGCAACGGTTCGTTGACCCGTGATAACATTATCATATCACGATGTTTACAATAATCAAAACAATAACATGCAAAGCGAGTATTTAAAACGCTCAAAACATTGTATTTTATAGTCATAAATAACAGAGCACAGTTAATAATTAAACATTATGTCGAACGAAAACAATTCATCATGATAAGTGCCTTTTCCTTTATTGACATCGAAGTTATACAGAAATTGTTGTTTTTTTTTTCTGTTCGTGTCATGTTTACAAATTGATTAATCTAACTACT
>DWOA01000170.1:0-10047 GCA_018250715.1 Telegonus anausis annetta | reverse complement strand
ACTTACTCTGATGATGCTCCGTTTTGGAACGAAACACGTGTTGGTGGTGGTATGTATGGTGGTGTATATTTTATTTTGAACTTTTCCTTTGAGGGAGGGAGGGCGGTTAACACTGCATGAAATAAAATATATACCATCATACATATTGGTTAGCGGATTATTGCGAAGTAATTTTAACTTAACTTAATGACTAAGGGATTATATAGGAGATGGACTGTTATGTTTTCCCGTAAATTATTCACCTATTCTGGTCACAAACAAGCACAACCAAGCGCGAATTCGGCACAACCTGCTTTTCGAGAAACAATTTTTGTTTGTCCAGCAAGACATTTGTTCTGAAATCCCACCCCGAGGAACAATTTTTGTTACTCCAGCAAAACATTTGTTCTGAAATCCCAATCATCAGATGAGATTTGGCTAAGGTAAATAACACTGCCTATAGTATATTATGTCGAATATTAGGTATCTAGTAGGTTACCAACTCAGTCTGTTTATACTGCGAGCGTGCCGACCACCCCGCCCGGTTGACGCCCGCACAATAATCCGGATGGCAACAGTGCCGGCGTGACGTCCCGCACTCACCTTGACTCAGTTTAGTTGGCCTGCTTGCACTACACTATTTGCGAACCGTGTACCGTTGATTAGTCTCACATCGCCTCTCGTGAACACACACACCTTATCAACTCTGGAATTTTTTTTCGTAGCGATTGCACACCGTCCCCGCCGTGAAATCAAACAAAGGCCTGTAAAAATTTCCAGTGTGTATACGAAGCGCAGACGTATAATCAACCGGTACATTTTTTATAAGTTAATTAAATTATTATACCTCAATATAATTTCCTTTTTTTATAGTTGTCATATTTTGTAAGTAACTATTAGCGCAATGCTAATCAAAGAAAATTTACTGAAGAGACATTACCAAATCATTGCATCATTAAGTACTAGTATGACGCTTTCTATGAGTAGGTACATTCATTTTTGCATCATAGGCGCCATGAACAAACACAAAGGTAAATACGACAATTCAGAGCCAAAACATGGAATAAAATCCGTAATTTTAATGGAAGGCCTGTCCGAGAATTGAATCTAGAATGGGAAACGAATTATCAATTTATCTACCTATTGGTTTATAAGCTGCTAAGATATCGCGTAATATAGATACTAAACTACTAATATACTGTTTGTGTATTAACAACTATTATCTGTTTTTAAATAGCTTTTCTTACATAATTGCTAAAGTAACCGCTGACTTTTTTATATGGTGCGAACATTTTAGTCCTCATGGGTGGCAACGGATCTATCATCTGCTTCAGGTATAAGTCCTGTTCTAGATTTACTCAGGTACCAATATCTCGGCAGTAGCCCTTTCTCTAGAACTGCATTCTTATTTTCTACTTCAATCTTATAAAAAAGAGCTAAACAAACCGTCCACTACTTACGATTTACAAGTGCATTTTCTAACGGCTCACGTGTGACTATTGTTTTGTAAAAGTATTTCGTAACACAATACGTAGCGCTCAATATAATTACGAGAAAGATATTATTGTGTAACATTGGGTGCACCGAACGCGGTCATATTGTGTTCACATACGGCTAGTTGCGCAGTAGCACACACACGTCATACCTACATATCCATGACTTACTTAAGAGTAAGCAAGTTTTTTTTTTTAGTTATAAATAAACACGTGTCGAGGTGTAAATTAAGGTCGTGTTAGCTTGTTTATTAAATTGTAGCAAATGTTACATCATTCGTTTAATATTTATTAATTGTGGTCGCAACAAACTAATATTTTTATAGTACATATTAGCAAATAGGTTCCCTTTAAATGTAACGTTTTGATCAAAATAAAATGTACGTATCTATTTCATTGTGATCTGGATTAATTATCCTAAAGGACCAACTATATAATCTATGTTTACATTGTATGTCACTGAACAAACAAAATAATATGAGTGACTTGATCGTGAAATCATTGAAACCATTGCAGCATCGTATTAATTGAATATAAGCCTTCACGAATAACCTAAGTGCATGGATAAGAGAATCAATATCCTTCTAATAATTCTTAAGACTACTTTACAGATTTATTGTTAAACGACTCTCCGACGAATCAATCGAATTCCTATCACAACAATCTACAGTCACGCCATCCCAAATTGTTCACCCAGCGACGCTATGAAAAATGTCTCATATTACCACGTGATCACGTACGATAGGAACGCGGTGTTTTCTTTTCTCTAATCACCGCGTCGCATTCGAGATATTGCAATTAATTTGCACAGATAGCCGTCGCGTATAGGCGAACAGCTGATGCTCGTTCGTGTCTCACCGACACGATACTATTAATGCGGCGAAAGCGTGGTAATGACAATGCCAATCGTAATTACGCTGGTACACATCTGTGGGAAGTTTGTTACTTAACATCTGATAATTTTCTCACTCGGGTGAATTTCGAGTCGCTTAAGCTCTCACCAGTGAATAAATCTCATCTTTCTCAAATGATTGTGTAAGCTCTCCTTGCTAAGTATTTGTTTACGTTACAAGTTTTGTCTGTTACGTCTTCGAGTATAATCCAGTACTACAATTGCAGTGTAAACTTTGTAGTCGGTACCATTTTGTTTAGTAACAGTTAGCAACAGTATACTATTATGTGGTTATGGTAAAATAACGGTTAGGACGAACGGACAAGCGCAATGCGGCTGATCGCAATCGCTCCACACGACGACCACGCGTCTACGGCGCCAAATTTTTTGTCTCGCTCACACGTGCAGTTACGAATAATCTTAACTCTTCACGTCACAGGTACGTCTTGGAAGCTGACCTGGACGTAAGACTTTGAAAGTGCGTAATACGTGCATTATTCTTATCGAGTAAAGAAATAAAAAGGCCATAAATCATCTTCGATAGACTCGAAAGGGGGTCAGTAAAGTAAATCTGGAGTCAGTAACCGAACTATAAATATTGATCGGAGCTCTCCTTGACTCGAATCGGCGGCTCGTTGCCGGCCGGTTGCGAAATTCGCCCACAACCGTTAGTCATTGTCGCCGATTGCATCTAGCATCTAGTGCAGCGGTTGCTTCATAACAACCGACGCGATCCAATTGCGCACTTTTTTTCGACTGATCGTTGGATATTTTGCCGCCAATCGGGCATAAAACATTAATGATCATTCGAAGGTATTGAAATTAGGAAACAAGGTAAACAATATTTTACTGTAAACTGACAAAAAGGTGGTAGAACTCTTTGTAATTTCAACAATGGTGGTAGCACGGCCATATCAACTTCTGCTTTGTAATACCGGTACAAGCTGTTGTTATTGCCTGCATAGTCTGATAAGGTCACTTTCACACAGTATCTTCACAACAGTAATAAATTAACATCATATGGAATATCATGCTAGTAATTACAATTTTGTTCTATACTTAGTTATTTTAACCTATTGTCATAATGTTGGATATTAAATAACAAAATACAATTCCCATCAAATACAGTACTAAATTATAGTACCTAATTTGGTACTGTATTTGTAGGTATAGACCTAAACGTATAATGTCACCGTGTCTTTTGTGTACGCAAATAAATAAACACGAACACTTGTGTACTTTTCCAATCGTTTAAAAGTAGATAAACAAGCGACTCCCCCCTTGGGGGGAATTTGCGTTTCACCATTGCGGATCCATTGTCAGTCAGCGGAATGTCCGATACATGACGCAACCGGGTCATTTGAAACCAATAACTTGGACGGCGAAACCGCAAACTAGTACGAATGAACGACTACTACTACCTACTGAAATGGTACACTTATTCGTACAACAGTGTACAACTGTGGCTGCGTTTTAAATAATGAAACGGTGGTCGACTGACGCAGCCGTCCATCTGGCTTCGAGTGGCCATTCCTGTTTGTGAACATCTCCAGCAAACCTCGACGCAAACGGTTTTCAATTAATTTGGTCAGCGACTGTTACTATATCCAAGCTCACTAACAAACTAAAAAATAAACGTACGTGGCATGACATCAATATCGTCAAATGAAACGATTTACGGGACTTTTTTTAAAGGACTTGCTAGGCGTAACGTAGCTTGTTTACCTCAATCATATTAAGGACTCGGGTATTAACAATTAAAATGCGTTGACTCTAATATTTAGCAATACATTTTAGCAATCACCTCTTAATCACTTCTCGTAGAAGATTAACTTTAGCCGCAAAGTCCAATGTAGCAAATAAATACGAAACCGGAAATCAAATAGCTAGGAAGCATAACATACAACGTAATAAGCATCAAATTGTCCATTTACCAAAAGCTAATTTAACAGGAAAAATAAATCGTTTATTGTTGGATTGAAGGCCATTAATAATGTGTTTTATCAAACGGGTAATACGAAAAATGAATTACATCTTAGGTACCCACTATTACACAGTTGCTACGCATAACTCACACACAAGCTTTAAATCAGCGTATTCAGAGAAAAAACAGAAAATACTCCAGCTAATAGGGCACAAATATATTTACATTGGCATGTTTAATTAAGGTCAGAATACAACAAGTGTATTTGTAGAGTGGGTAGGAGGTATTACGTTATATTATAATAAATTGATGTTGAAGGCTCGAATGGTAGTCGAGAGGTTGATAAATTTTGTTTACACCTACGCGAACCATTGTCGAGGGCAGATAATAAGGACGCCCACACTCGCTCCTTATTCATGTTTCAAGATAAAAGGACACTGAAAAACAAATTGAAGCTTATAAAAGGAATTTTTAGGTGTTTGTTTTCTTTTCTTTTCAACTTGGTGATCTTGTGATAACATTCGAAAATTGAGATCAACAAACACAATATGTACGGTAAATACGGTGTGATAAGAGAAAGATATACGAGGCGGTCCTACCGAGTACTCGGGGGAACTCGGTTAAATAACGAAAACAATAAGTTGTGAATAAAAACAATAACATTCCATATAATGAAAAAATAATCTGATTATTACTCTATAAGAACAACGAAAACAAAGCGGTCCAAAGTACAAGTTGCCAAAAATAAAACGATCCATTTCCGAGTACGCATCTCCTCTCAACTGACCTCTTCCGCAAAAACCGACTCATTGCGGTGCCTGGCACATCATCACGCCCACACATATGTGAGCACACGTCATTTATTTCAGGCACTGCCACATTTGCCCGATTGCCTGATTTTGGCGATCGAGAAAAAATGCCAGTAAGGACTTTAAATAATATGGCATTACGCTCAACGTATCTTAAAGTTGAAGCGGTTAACAACATTTCTATCAATTTATTGTAATTAAAAATAATCAAAAAATAGATATCGTAACATTTTGCAAATCGACAAGTCGTTTTGAAAGACACAAGTGGATAAAGCAAACTTATTTTTATTTTTGTTTAGATGTTATTGCACGCTTATCTTCGCCAATCACTTTCTGTCGAATCGAGCGAATGTGGGGATGTCTTAACGCCAGCGTGGCGCCATGTAAACACACAACCAAATAGGGCAACGACCATACTAAACACAAATAGAATATACTCTAATAATATAACAGACATTTAAAAATAAATACCGCTCCACAGAAGGGGACGCCACGTGTCCCTCAAAAGCTAAGATTAATCGCCCCCGATCGCTGTACAAGAATAGTAAATGTTTGAAGTTCGTAGGAAGGAATTATTTTCAAACATCTGTTAGGTGGGGTAAAAGTCGGTACAAAGTTATATATTGGACGTTGATTGCATGCGTTTATCTTTCTAACTATCAACTAGTACAGTACTATAGTCTTACTGTATTTTGACTTGAACCCTTGTATTCTGTAATAGAGTAGGGTAAGATACCTACCTATTATTAGATATGTTATGTTAAGCTTCGGCCTCTATCCTAGTGTAGTACCTAACTCGGTAATTTGGAGGAATATTCTCGAAATCACATAGGTAAAGAAAGGTAATTGAACTAATCAGTGCTTACTCAATAACTTTGTGTAAACAGTCATAAATCCAATAAATGTACAAATTAGCAGTCAACTAAAACGTCTATCGTGTTGACAATTAAAGCGACCTCAAGGGTGCTACTGGGTATTTATCGTTATCGTGGTTAGGTCATACATCAATTTTGGCTGGCCGGCATTTCTAATTACTCGACCAATTAGCACAAACTGTAATTGCCAACCGCACGAATTTCACCAACGACTCGACAACAAGCAGTTATGTTAATGTAAATCTTTTTTCATTGAACCAGCAATTAAGTCTCCTTTTTAAATTACAATAAATACCACTTCATTGGCAGTAACAAATTAACTGTTTATTTTGTTTCATTTATTGTAAAATCCACTTAATGCTATTAAGCTATGATAAAATTCGCGAGACTCGCAAATAAATAGTGCGACGGAGTAGATCCAGGCATCTGCTTGTAGTGAGACCCGTGCCCAGCAATAAGGAATAACAAATCCAAAATGCAATTCATGCAGATTGCAACCAAAATGGATAACAAAGGTGGTTCAAAGCAACGGCGTTTCTACTAGCAATAATTCTATTATCTATAATTTGATCATGATGATGAGACTAGAATATAAAACCTACAACACAATTGAAATCGGCCCTATTTATAGACTTAGTTTACTTTAAGGTAAGTGAAGTAAAATTATATCAAAAGCGATTCGAAAATACCGATCGTATTTCTCGGAGAATATTTATTTATAACCGACGCGTCCACGTACCTACTTGCCGAAGACGTTAAACAACAACGATTATTAGCTGATTTTCCTCGAAATGAGAGCGTCAGTTTATAGCAATAGGTATATGAAATTGAAATGTTTGTCTGTGATCTTGAAAATAATTACCACTAATTTATTTTAAGTACTTTCTAAGTTCGAATATTTTCTTATGCAAGTAAAACAAATCTGTCTTTAAATTTGGTGAATATTTTAAGATCTTGTATGTGAGCTGAAAATATTTCAAACGTTGACAAAATTAATAGTGAATTAGATTTAGTGATAAATTTGCATAACTTATATATATATAATATCGCATCGAACTGTCGTAGTTATCTTTTGATATGATTAGACTGCAATGTCAATATCAATATTTAGTTTAATAATTTCGCCGACTTGCAACCCTAAGTGCAGTGAAAACTCTACGCCCACGTGGCCCAAAGAAATATACGAGTATCTACCGGAATTACTCAACTTAGAAACCAATAGTATTTTTATAACTACTAATATAGAACCATGAACTACTTTTGAAGTTCAATGAAGTAAGTTTAGCTTTTGTTTTTTTTTTAATTTTGCTAAGTTATGTTCTAGATTAATGTTCACATGGTAGCGTTTAAGAGCTTGGTAGACTTTTTGTGATTGTACTGAGACAGTACCATCACCACAAAGAGTTATACTTATTACATTGGTCTTAATTGCTGTTCCGATTTGGATGGGATGGTAACAAAACACTGATGTTGTCTTTAGGGTCATCAACGTGTCTATGATCAATAACAAAATGTTCCATGCTGCTTCCATTAAATATAAGAAGTACATATATCCGTTGTGCAAACCCTAATGCCGTCACACTAAACCAATACTGAGAACTAAAAGCGACATTACATAAAGGTCAGATACAACAACTGTGTAGATTTCTACGAAAAGGCGTCGGTGCAAAACTGATTCTATTGCGTAGGTATAAAATGTTTCGTAGGTCTATGGACATTTTTTACCGCGAAATCGATTAAGTAAATAAATACTAATTCAACACCTATTTCAGTCTTAAAATAACAATGATTACAGTGCTGTGTTCTAATTTAAGAGTATTTAAATCAGATTTCCAATATCAATGAAAAGAAATCAAAAAAAGTTTCCTCACAGAATATATTTCGAACGTCCATAATAAAATCCATCATCGAATAAACACTTAACAGTGACTTGGAACTGTGACTTGGAACTTGGACTTGTGTTTGGTTAATATAAATAAAAAACAATTTCACATCTCGTGGGAAAAACACTTAATTTGCAACATGGAGGAGAAAAATAGAACAGTTTACTTAATTTCAATTGGCGACCTTCAAACGAATCGTGTAGAGAATACTGAACGAGGATCCTCCTACGCCGAATTCAGTTCGAACGCTTGAAATTGAACGCCCACGTCGCGTTAAGGTTATGCGGACCACACTACCATGTGATGTATAGATAATTCAAAACAAATCGAACAAGGCTTAAATTTGTATATCATGATTCAGAAAATACTGCGAGCTCGAATTTTATAAATTGGAACAAAATTTGGAACACCTACAATTATAATATCTAGAATAACACATGAAAATATTTATTAAATTTTGAAACCAATGTAGGAAGTAAACTAAACGAAAGGTAAAAAATGAAGAATGTACACAAGTAGTAATGGTGGCAGGAATCATAGGCTTGACTGCAGAGGCAGACCATGTCACTACCACAAGTACCTATTACTACCGCTTATTAGGAGGTAGGTAGACAGACCATTAGTATTTGGGTGATAGACTTCAGATAGGATTAATTATATTGATGGCCACAGGCGACGTGGTCGATCAATCCTAAGTTAGTTGCGTAAACTTCAATCAATACGTCTAGTACACTGTAAAACATTTTTTTTTTTATTTCTATAACATTAAAAAGTTACATAGAGAACTGTAATGTTGATCCGATATTGCAGTGAATTTCAAAGGTCACATAATATTGCGATGCGAAACGTCGTAAATGCGTGTAGGTACATAAACCATAACAGACGTATATTTACTGTTTCCTGTTTACTATATTATATAACTATCTCTATTCATCGCGTATTCTCCATGAGAAACATAGCTTACTGGTCAGTAGTGACGTCAAAGTTAAAAACATAGAATTTGTAAAGACAAAGTTCAAGTGTGTAAGATAGGTTTTTTTTTCAATTAAATAATTGTTTGTTTCATAACAAATATCAAGTACAGTAAAATTCAAACCTTCAGTAGCTACTATGAAAATTCTAATATTTGTTATATTGATCAAATACTGATAGCACTTTTTGTAAATAGCTCCTACTAGGTACAAATGCGAGATATTTTTGTGTGTCGTTACTAAAAATATTTACACATGTAATGGGGGATCATCGATAGTAGAAGAACGCATTAGATCCATGATTGGAACGTTTGTCTATAGGTAGGTATTATAATAATCATATTTGTTATGTTTGACCAACCTTGACGACTAATATCCACATAATATAAAAAAAAAACATGGGTGTCTGAGTATCTGGGAGTTGAACTCCAGACCAGTCAGACAAAATTATTACACAACACGTCTATCACTGTATGCCATAGGGAATGCAAATAGAAACACCTACTAATTGTGTACTATGAATATCGTAGTACATTAATGCACGCCGCTTCATTCATAAGTCGAATAGTTCATTGAGCGTTTTTTATTTTTTATTAAAAACACCGAAACCATAAATTTTGTCCCCACGTGTCCAAAGCAACGCGCATCAAAAAAGGTCGACAACTCTCGTTTCCTCTACATATTTCCGATGTTTAAAAATATATGCACTAACGCTTAAAGTGGTATATTAATAGAGGGGATTGAAAAAGAAAACACATGTGGAACGGTTTCCGCGTGCGACATGTAAACAATAATTACGAACGGTCCGCTAGAGAGCGTTGTCGCAAGACGACTTGTGTGTATAATTATCTTTGAGGTTTACTACTGGAACGCTATTATTGATGTCCACTTAGATAAAATGCATCGTATTATATTTTATGGTTTAAATTCCTTCAAAGATACTCCTTGATTTATAAAACGAGCGCTGCTTTGATGCCGCAAACGTTTCCACTACAATTAAATGTTTCTACAACTCCTGCCATTATAATCCGGTCCAAAGATTATGGGTAATTTTAATTGCAGTCTTCGAGATTCCTTGACACAGGAATAACACAAGGCAAATTAACACCAGTGGTAAATGCATACAGGATTAACCTCGAGTGATACTCCAATATAATACTGTGAAGGAACACTAATCTGTTTGTTATTTCCCTGATATAAACAAAAATAATATTACGTATG
>DWOA01000169.1:0-10089 GCA_018250715.1 Telegonus anausis annetta | reverse complement strand
CTTCAGACCAGAACACAACAGCGATTAACACTGTTGTTATAAGGCACAAATAGGTGTGGCGATGATACCACCAGAGTTGAATCAAAAAGAGTTTTACCACCATCAAAGTACTTAGAAAGATCTTGAGTTTGCTTTTTGTGTACGCAACCCTAATATATAAGTGTACGCGGTGGTACCTCTGGAGTTGAACTACAAAGAGTTCTACCTTCAAAGTAGTTAGGAACCTCTCGTTTTTACCCTTTACGCAACCCTAATATTTAAGTATACCGTTAATTGTGGCATCGAGTATGGCGCGTGGCGGTCGCGGGTAATCTCAACCTGCCACAGTTTTACGACAAAATAATATTCTTTAATTATAATGGACCTTCGTAAGGTAAAGCCGCACGCGACATCTGTATTAAGTTTTAATGGAATAACTGTTGCACCTGCCAGTGCGAAGACCCGGTAAGCAAGAGTCGATCACTGCAGTTCGGTTAAAGAATCCATAAAGAGTATATATATTAATAAAGGGTACTTTTCAAAGTGGTAGAACGTGTATGGTTCGACCGAGGAGGTACCGCCGTCACACTTATTTCTAGCGTAAAGCAGTTCTTGCGTTTCATTTGTGATCATTTTAGTTTTCCGGAAAAAATATCGCATCTGCGATTGACTTTAGATGGAACTCTTGTGCTATATTAAGTTGCTTACAGATGTATATGGCTGGTAGCGACCACTTACCATCAGGTCAACATCATGCTCGTATTCTAATTGAATCTTATAGGAAACGATGTTGTATGTATAAAAAACGATGTTAAACTAAAAGTTTGAACGTCGTATAGGTTACAAATGTTTTCACTTACACGTTCCAACATAAACCTAACCTAGTCTTCACGAGTAACCTTACGATACAATATTCATGTCTGACTTTAAGTTGGAGTCCAAAAGATTTTAAGGTCTATTTTATTAACAGTAAAAGTGTTCTCTCCCTCTCCACACCTCCCTTCCTTACCATACAAGGGAGAGATACATATCCGAAACGTTCTAATTTTTTCTTCTGGGGTAGCAACGTATTTGTTACAACTTCAAATGCAACTTGTCTTATCTGTGGTTGATAAAAGGTGTTTATGGACGCAGTGACTTGTCTTATCTGTGGTTGATCAAAGATGTCTATGGACGCAGTGACCACATACCATCAGGTGGACTGCAAGCTCGTTTGGTACAACGATATTAAAAATAAACACAGTCGAAAAGGGCAGTAGAAGTTGTATAAAATACAAATTATAACAAGTATCAAACTTATATAGATAGAAAAGTAGTACCTATTCCTGCAAAATGTTAGATTTTTTTAAATATATTTTTTTTACAATATTATGAAAACTTCGAATTGAAATAACAAAACATCGTAATAATCCTTTAGTACAATACTACTAGCTGTCAAACAAACTTCTTACTTATACTTATTTGAATTCATAAAGGCAATTATCAGTATTGAGCCTCTCCAAGTGATTTTCCGTTGCGTTTACTCATTAAAATTATCTCGAGATATGTTTCAATCAAAATGATAGTTATAGAGGTACTTACATTACGAGTAACGAAACGTGAAAGTTATCTCGGTGTCGTTCGTCACGTTAAAATTAATAACAGAGATATTAGAACAGGTACCTACAAGTACTCGAACTTACGCAATTAAAACAGCTGAGGTAGGCTGGCCATTACAACCACCACAAGGTCCATTCTGGTTGCCGTCACTTCGTATAAATTATATAAAAATAAGCACATCTAGATAAGGATGGGTATATATAGATCGGAATGGAATAGACAGTGATGGGTGAAGTGGCAAGGGCAGGTGTCACAAGACATCTGCTGGCTCGCAGACGGGCACGTGGCTCAACCCTCTAAACCGACCTACGACGCCCAAGTACAGGAAAAAGTTGAGAAATCTCTCGAACTCGCAATAACTAATTAATTTATGACCACGTCCCTTTCTAGGAAGTTGATTTTTGACTAATAAAATGCAACGATAACATTAGATTTTCCGTTGTTTTTGCATTAAGCATTACATATTATTTAAACAAAGACACAAAGACAACGTCGATAAATTGTTTTATATATTGCATAACTCAATTTTTTTTTTAATTATATCAATATTTTATAACTGTGATTAAGATACCCATACATTTATTTATTTACTTTTAACTAACTATTTTATATAACGGAAGGTTTAGTTTCGAACAAAGACATAAAAGACTTCAACGTGGAGTCTTTCATTTAAGTCTTTCCGATTGCTTACACGTACACAATATATATGTAGTTTTTGTAGCTATTAACGAGCTTTATCGGTTATTATTAATAAATCAATATTAAATGGACGATAAAACGCATGGTCTTAATAGTTTAAAATGTGTCATTAATTCAAATTAATTATCTGTGGACAATGCATTTTTTAAACGATAAATAATACTATCTGTGTTCCTTTTGCCTTTTATTCCATGATACGAAAAAATCTAAACTAGGAAGCGAAATATTGAGATTCGTTTTAATAAAAACATTAGATCGGAATGTTAAATAAAATCCTATAAATCCAAATATTCAACGTAACATCTATTATAAAAATAATTGTTAAATTTATCCTGTCCGAGTTCCATTTATACCACATTTCCCACGCAATGCAGTTTAATCCACTTTCCAGCGACATACCTGTAACAAAAAGAGAAATTGAATATAGCGCCATCTATTACACGAACAAAAAGGAATCCGTGAATAGAATTACTCAACAGTACCGCTACTCACCGCTAGATAGCGCGGATCACAATGGAACAAGAGAGTACATTATTGATTTATTTGCACTTGGGGACCGGGTTTAAGACAAGGGCGTATACATTTTACAAGCAATTCCCGCGTAAATTTATGTCACTAGGCGCTTACGAGTCTCGCTACCAATTGACGATTTTAATTATTGTGTGCGTTAGCGCTTTTAATCAATTGAGTTCTCAAATATACTATTGGAGCGTCGTTATTGTAAGTAGATGTTATGAAACGAGGAGACGATGTATGGTCATTGAAATATCATGTACTAAAGTACTAGAGAAACCACTTCAAACAAATTATGTTCCATTTTCGTATTCGTCATTGGCATAGACTATGAAAAGAACACTGCAGAATTTGAAATTTGGAGTCAATAGGCGCATACGGGCAGCGACTGAGTGCAGTGTAGCGCAGTACCACTGTTGAAGGCACAACAGTTGTATGCAGTATCTTCTCAAAATAAAAAAAAATCAGGACAATCTTACGTCGTATATCTCAAATATATTGATAAAATCGAAACAGGATTATATATATGTTTTACAGAATGTGTCGATAGTGTGTATGTATGTAATATAAACACAGGTTTACATGTATTGAAGGAAGTATTGGTTCAACACAAGGGCAAACGCACACATGCGAATAAACAAGGGCTGCAGATGTCATGCTAAGACAAGATGACAGGAGTCGGAAAATTCATACTCGATAAATTCTTATCACTCGCATTTCGGTATTTTTGAATGTTAAAACAACGAAATTAGCAAATCGGTAAGTAAACGAAAAAGGGCTTTAAGTGTCATGGCTTTGCCTTGCCTTTACCTTGGTTACTTATAAGGAGGCAAAATTTTACACAAGTTTTTTTTTTTGTTGCCCTTGATTTATTTCCTGTGCGGCATATTCCTGGGCGCTACATCAATGCCATACGACTTCTTTTTTGTCAAAACGTATGTAAAAAAACAAAGAATTGATTAACGTCCAATATACCATAATTCTAGTCTTTAATGATTCGATATATTTTTTTGTTTACGGCTAGATTTATGTTTGTCTGACGTGTTGGGGTGCGGAAGAACGGCATCGGTTTTATAAGTTATGTTTTTTTGGAGTTCATATGAGTGTGTTGCCATGTATTGTTATGCCACTATAGAAATTGACGCTTCCCAAGCATGAGGTCATGTCTTGTAACTTACGAGGTTGGTACTTGGCTGTGATGGAGGTACACTATGGAGTGTGGACCAAAAATGCAATGAAAATCGTTATAACAAGTGATACGATTATATGGACTGAAAATAAAAATATGACAAGACTATATATAACCTTAAAATTTCTAAACTTCGAAACTTTTTCACTTAAAAACACAATACGACTCTTCGCGCACGAGACGTCTTAACGTATAAATCCGACACCGTTCTGTCGCACGCACACAGACACAAACCCGTCCCAACACAGCATGAGTACGTAAATGTCATACCTATGATCCAGCCGGCCAGGCGGCCGCCGGGCGTGCCGGACACGAAGCCGGCCTGCGCGCGGACCGCGGCCGTCGGGCTAACCAGCCCTGGGGATCACAGCGTGGTACACTGAACACACTCCTATGCCTACTGTGTTTTAAACGACTCCCCTAAGAAACTATCTTTTTTCTTTTTTTAATTTTGTTTTACCTTTTACAGTAAATATACATGTGTCTGGTAGACTCTTTTTTAATTGTTAAAGGTCGTTCATAAAGTAGTATTTGGAGGTGATTTCAAAATATCGAAATGGTACTAAATTTTATAAACATCACAAAGTATAGTGTGACAAAATTTGTCTGTCCGTGTGGTTTCGATTTGAACAAGAATCAAAAAAGTTAAATTTCTTACCTATCATAGGAATTTATAGGAAATGTACAAACCCGTATTTTATTATTTGTCTGTTTGCACAATACAAATTTGGAACTTCCAAATCGATCAAAAATACAGGGTGTGTTTTACTTGTACTTAAAACTTTAAAAAAATATATACAGACAATTTTTAAATCTCAAAAACATCTGAAGTTATTAAGTAAATATTAATGACAATTTATGAGCAATTTATGAAAATTTTAAAATTTTCATAAGCTTTATTCGACTAATATTATACCAGACACTATGTTGTAATAGGAGTGTATTCAGTTACAGTCTATGGGAAAATCAGGAGAAACAAACAGTGTGCAATGAGGGGGAGCGTCGGGGAAATGCAATTGTGAAATAATATGTAATATGATATGAAATGCAATGATCGTAGTAACGTTACAAGAACTTAGACTTTGATTATAAACCAAATATAATCGTAATAAGTGAATTACTTCACTGTAGTACAAAATATAGTTTTAGCAGAAATTTGTAAAAAATCAAATCAATAGTTTTTTTTTTTCAAATTTCATTTTTATATATTTTTTTAATCTACATACACACGCGCACGCATGCATACTTCCATAATGACACGCGTGGGAATGATACACTTACAAGAGATTTAAAAGAGACGTCGAGATTATCAAAATGTGGTACGAAATAAAATATTACATTCAATAGAATGAATATTTCATTCATTCATTTCAAACGCAATCATTCATTTAACGTTCACTCGTTTAACCGAGCATTTACAAAATTATGTATGTTTTTTTTTTATTTCAAACATTGCTATTTACATTTTAGGTAGATAATGTTAGTATTTCACAATTGCACTTCAATCCGACTAAAAGAGCTGAGAAATTTCGGAGGTCAAAACACAGTAGGTACAAATGTTACTATGAAATTGGAAACTAGAAAGAGACATCAATTAAAATCGTTTTTGTTTCACTCCCTTTCTCTTTCTTTCATAAAATAACATATAACATACAAGGAAATAATGAAAATGTATGTAAAAGATATTAAACTGATTTTAGTAAAACATTTCTTTATAGTTTCCAATGTCTATAGTATCTATACTAAGGACTAGGTATTGTATATTCTATTGAAATGATTGTATACTATGTAATAGACGAAAGATAGTAATGTATCGTGTAAAAGAAAATAGATCTCTATAATTTATCATTCAAAAAGATCTCTTTAAGGATTACAGTCCATCTTAAACTCAAAATCATAATTAATAAAATGTGTTCTAAAAATATATTAGTTTTTATATCTCTTAAATATTTTCGTTATTTAATTAAATTCAATTATTAAAGTCAATTACGGATGCATTGCTATTTGCTACACTTCAGTACTAAGATGGTCGCCTTGTTTCAGGTCAGCTGTGTTCTAGGGATTCTACGAATATAGCTTATTTGTAATACTCAAAATTTCATGCAAATCTTTATTTAGTACCTAAATGTGTCTAACTTTTAACTAAGGATAATATATACTTGAAAAGTCTAATCATATAAGCTAAGTAAGTAACCGTTGGCTAATTCTATTGTTCTAAAAATCTAGGCAAAGACTAAGTAGATCTACATTTATCAACGTCAACGATTTATCTAGGATAGAACGGGGCTAACCGGAGCAATAGGAAGGATCGCTGGTGCATCTGTACAATGTTTTCAAATCATCACTCGTATCTTTAGTTTCCCCATTAAACTCTATCATGGAACTAGATCTCTTTAAACTCCTACTTTGATACAGTTCGTACACATTGAAATCAGTCCCCAAATACGGCTTGTTTTGCTCTTCCGTTTGCGATTGTATCGACATTTTGTAACATGGCGATAATAATGTTATTTCCTTTGAAAATACTTTATCGCTTCTGAGATTTTTCGCTGTGGATAACTCTTTGTCTACTTTCAGTGTCAGTTTGTTTTCTACGTGTCTAGGTTTCATTCTGAAGCATTGGGAGCTTCCGTTGCCATCCAGAACGTAATGTATTAGAGTGCTAATAGCACAGTCTTTGGTGCATATTTTTCTGTACCAATTTTGGTTGGAAATTGCCTTTTCTGCTGTATTAATGGGACTTTCCGACGTACTGCTGAACGTTGGCGTCTGTGTAGTACTAGATATATAATCTTCTCTGTAGCTATTATTACGTGAACTTTCAGATTTATTTTCGGAACAATTAATACAATTACATTTATCAGTTTGTATGTCAGTGTTTGTTTGATCTACATTCGTATTAGCAGTTAGGGACTTGTCGCATTTATTTATGTTAATTTCGCTGGTTTGATTCGCGATTTCCTGACATTCACAACATACACATTTCTCAAACTGTGTTTGATTATTTGTAACGGTCTTGTTATTGATTTCAGCATTATAGATTTTACCCAAGAGGCCTACACCTTGAACATTGGCGTGCGGATCATTTTTCAAAACTTTGTCATATTTTTTCCGTAAGCGCAAATATAGAGCATTAATATCTTTATGGATTGATGGCGCATTCTTAGACAGGAGCGTTAAATTTTCCAGTAATAACAGGATGAATCGATCGTCAATGACTTTTGGCGCTCGCTCAAACATTGTTATTTCATCAGAGAAATCGTTAGTCGTCGTAGCGGCCGGTGTTTCTTTCTTTTCTATAGCATCATTGCCTTGATTCTTTTTCTTGACTTGAAACGGACATTTCTTTAGCGAGGAGAGTATGTAACACGATTGTGTATCATTTTCCTCATTCAATGATCGAGTAGATTCAGAACGATTTCGAAAAGTATTCGTTTGAAAGCCTAAATTCAAGGAATGATCGCTGTTGGCTAAGCGGTAATCTTTTGACGTAGCATCGCTACTTGTGAGGTAAGGCTTTAAATCGAAATCTTTGGAAATATCTAAGTCATACGTAATAGGCGATTTTATGCTAGATTCATCGGTTTTTCCACAGAAATATTTATTTGAATTAGGATTACTTGATGAAAGCGGTATGCAATTTTCCTTTATTGCTTTAGGATTATCAGAAAATTTCAAGCGCAGATGTCTCGATTTCGTTTCTTTAGGAGTAACAGTTCTATCTTTTAGTTTAATCGAGATTGATGTTATTTCTTTCACATTAGGATTACTTATCATAGACACGTGTTCCAAGTTGTAGTTAGAGAGGTTTATTACCATTGAATTTTTATGTGTGACTTTACCCAACTCATCCGTCGCGTAATCAGATTCATGACCTTTAGTATCATCCTCTTTATTTTTCATATCTTTATTTCCGTGACAGAATATCGCGGTAATGTTGTCAATAATGCTTTTTAAGTATAACTGTCCTGGGTCTATATTTTGTTTATCGTGTTTCACAGTATCTCCTTCGATATATTCCTTAGTGGCAATGCCTATGGAGGCTTTCTTTTGTATAGACTCTGTTTGTACGTCACATTCCGGTACAGAATCGTCTTTAGAGTTTTCTGATGCATCTGAACTGCTATTGGAACTTATACTATCATGTAGCAGATCTAAGTACGCATTTAGGAAGTCTTTTGCAACATCCAGAGGTAATGAAGTTTCACTTATAAGACGATTGATTGTGTCCTGTATTTTTGGAAGTTCAGATGATGAATTAGAATTATCCAAATTGGCGTTTTCATCAGAATTTCTGTGAAGATTTTTTTGTGACATCTTTTCCAGATTATCAATCAAAGTTTTCGTAATTTTTATGTCTTTTTCTATACTTTTACTACGCGCCGTTTCACAAATGTACACGGTATTTTTGAGAATTCTTTCGAGTTCTTGTATACGGCGTTCTTTTTCACAACTGTCGTTAATCTGAGGGCTTCGAGACCTAGTTGAGGCGCCTTTTTTATTCATAATGCCAACTAGTATTCTAGATATATCTTGATTAATAACGTCACTTATACCATGAAATTGTGTGTGTTTATTAACATTTCCAATGCAAAAGCTTGAAGTGTTTTGATCTTTAGTGAAATATTTGTTAGACTGTCTGTCTATAGACTTGACCCTTTTCACTGCCTCTCTAACACTTTCTAACGAGGTATTCTTCAGCCAATACTCTAGTAAGCACTTGAATAATGCTATAACTGGATGGGTATCGTTGTGAGTTATCTTAGAATCGTATAATTCTTTTACGACTTGATTAATGCAGTTTTTGACATCAACATTGCCACTTGTACTAGATTTTTCTATATTCTCAAATATAGACATCATTAGTTTCTCTGTTATTCTATCCAAATCAGATGTAGTAACGGTGTTATCTTCTATAGCCTTTGTGTTATTTTCAATCTCCGCTTGTATTTTCATACTTTTTTGTGCGACAATATTGCAAAAGGCACTTTGATCAAGTTTTTGGATTGTTGTCAAATTGTCTTTAGTGATTTTGTTGCTATAGCTTCCTAGAAGCATGTAGGTGTTAAAGGGCTTCTTAAGGGGCGGTTCGCATGACATATTTCTATATTTCACCAAATTAGTCGACTTTTTACTTCTTCTCATTGGTGACTGGTCTATGTGAGGTGCGTTGTATGTGGAGAAGCAATACGTTGCTAGTGGTTCGACCTTATTACGTAGGGATAGAGTTCCTTTTTCACTATCTTTCTGAATATCGGTTTCGAAGGATGTTGTTACGTTCTGAAGTTCCTTGACAGTTTTCTTAGGTACCTCTTTATAATTTGGTGTGTTAATGTAATATTCGCATAACACAGGCGACTCTAGTCCGGGCGATCGCAGACTAAGCTCTAAATCGGTACTATGCATTTGTTTTTCAGCATCAGTTGAATTTAATGACAAATTTGGTGATTTACTATATGCATCATTATCCTTTTTTAAGTTTTCCGTCACGTCAATGAGACTAATATTTTCTTGTTTATCCTCTTTGGACAATTTTGGATCAAAAGTATCAAAAGGATCACTGAGCTCATCAAACTTTAGCGGGAGTAATCGACTACTTCTATTAGTACACGGCCAGTCGTTCAGAGTAAATGGATTCTTATTACCATAGACGGAAGATCTAATTTTGCCCGGCACCTTTGTGGATACGGTAGGCGGGATGTAGGTCAGAGGTAAGGTGACATTTTGAATCTTATCGTACGAGCTTAAGGTCGAAATTTCAACGCCCGAACTCGCTGTACCTTTAGGGGTAAATAAGGATTACTAGCTTTTTCAATAAATGCTTACAATCATGAAGCCTATACATTAGACTGTAGGAAATGGGTATATTATTCAGTATTTTCTGCCTAACTATATATATTGCTATCGGTCATATATAAACGCTTTCTACACTCATAGCCCCACACTAGGATTCCCTATGTCGAGGGTGCCATAGACACATACAAAGACAAATACACAAACACCCAGACCCAGAACAGATATCAAATTCTTCACTTAAATATCTGTCTGGCCGGGGATCGAACCCGGAATCCACTGCGTGACAGACCGGTATGGTGACCGCTCCGCCACGC
>DWOA01000168.1:0-10096 GCA_018250715.1 Telegonus anausis annetta | reverse complement strand
ATAAAAATTGGAGCTTTTTGAAAAGAAATGAAATCGTATGAAAGGCAAAAAAAATAAACAAAATATATGCGTATTATTTTTCATAACGTAAACTATGAAGCAATTTTAACGTACGTTAATATAAACGTACATACCTACTTAGTGTGTGTCTATATGTATATACTATTATGTATATTATGTGTCTGTGTGTAATTTGTTCTTATATTGTAATTAGTGATATTTGAATCGGAGATTTTTATATCAACCCAGTGCCGTTATTCGCTATTGTGGTGAACGATGCGATATTCTTTGGTGGTACAACGAGTATGGTTCTACCGGGATGGTACCACTGTCACACCTTTTTCCAAAAAGGTAGTCTTCATGTTAAAAAGTTCGATGGTGAAGCAGTCTACACGCTAGAAAGAGGTGTATCGATCCTGTCCAACTGTCCCTGCTTGTTGTCACTGAACAAGAAACAAGAACTGCCTTGTTTCGGTGGAAGGGTATGGTTGCGCATTCATACCGAGGAGACATACTTATCCGAGGCGTTCCAACTTAGTCCTCAAGGGTAGCACCGCATCTGTGGTCAACCTTGGGCAGGGCTCTGATCTTATCTGGGGTTGATTACAGATGTCCATGGGCGGCAGTGGCCACTTACCATCAGGTGGACGGCATGCTCATTTGCTACTCCCGAATTATAAAAAAAAACCTTTCATATGGCGACCATCTCAGTCCTCCGGAGTATAAATTGATATTTACCATTCACTCGAGAGTACTAAAATGCTAACTATACAATTTATTAGAATTGATGTGAATGTATTAAGAGCACAAAATTTATATCTATTTATTTTCGCTTTTGTGCTTGTACTGAATGTAGATAAAGTGTAGACGTATATGTTTTCATTTAGCGAGTTTTTAGGAATAAAAATTAAATTTAAAAAAAAATCAGAAATAAAATTTGAGACGTATTAAGTTAGGACTACTCTCTATAGAGACCTGTTAGGAAATTGTGTTCTTAAGACTGGTTCGCTAGTCATTTAAATTGACTAATTTATACACTATTCAGCACAAAATATTAGTCAACGACTAATCCAGGTGGGTGTTAAGTGTTACTGCCGTGTATATCCAAAATTGTCCCCTAAAATCTCTTAATTTTTTTATTTCATTAAAGATCGAAATAATAGATCTTTTAGATGTTATTAAAACACAAAAATATGCTTAGATATATTTTTAATTCGATCAAAATAAAAAATGACAAAAATGCGAAATGTTTCTTTCTTTCTTATTAAAACTAGTGGCGCCTCTCGCGGAATGAAAAGAAACACGATACGTGTATAAAGGAAGATAAAGATAGCTTGCTACGATGTATAAACTTAATAATAACTGTATTTATATAAAATAAACGCAAAAATAGACTGAATGAAATTAAAATACATACGTTTAGCCACAAAAATCATTTTATATCATAAGCGACGCCTCTATTTAATCATAGATCTATAGAATTGTATTAAAAGAAATATTTAGGCTTCTAATGTATATTCTTATAGAAACTTGTGTGAAAAATATAATTAAAATAGTTACACTTTTTGTCATTATATCTTTTACTATGGATTCGTTTGTACCGTTTGGTTTGATATGTAATGTAATATTTGATATAAAATACGTTACATTACAATCATAATTTTGACGTTTGAGTGTATTTTGTGAGTTGCGAACGATATCTGTAATGTATTGTTGGAAATTGTAACATTTCAGGTACGCGTTGTAACACTTATTTCCTCGCTGTTTCCATTAAGCATCTATGTGATTACGCACATTTAACATTGTTTATTGATGTGTTTTATTCAGGTTTTATTGCTACAAGAATCATGCTTAAAATATACATATATTTCATTTGATGAAACGTATCGGTAAAGATGTGGCTGATATTTACGTTGTGTTTGTTTTATGATATTATAAGATCTCTTTCATTCATTATCCGCTATCAATCTACTTACATTTACCGTAACATCGTGAAAAGAAACATTGTCTTGACGTATTGTTTCCCGCCAAACTGTCAAAGTGACAGATTTTTTTCGTTCTTCCAGTTAAAGGCAACGGCAACTGTTAACATAATGCCTTTGTTTGTATTAATGTTAGTTTTACGTTTACATAAGTAGTTTTATGTTTACTGAATATAATGACTGTTTTTCGAATTCCTAAGTTATTTAAACCAAAAAGTCGCAATTTTAGAATACGAGTATAATAATAGTGATGGATAACGATTTATATTTATTTTTGCACTAATATAAATGTGTCTTGAACAGACATGTTTTACTTAATATCGCATAAGTGTTTTAGGTAATAAATTAGTTTTTAATAACGTGTATGTACTTATGTACACACGTAAGAAGTTATACTTCTCTCGAGTAGTTAAAAGTGGCGAAAAACGAATAATATACGAAAGTTAATACCACAAATAAATTAAATATTTATTTATACACGAGCAGCTTTGACTTCCATTTCAAATTATGTGTTACATTCGACTTCGATAGAAGTATAACTTCAAAAATATATTTAGTGCATTATTAGTAGGCATGTGTTTTCTAATGGAGGTTTATGGGCTATTTAGAAATCAACTGATATTCTGTATTTATTTTTATAAAACGACACATGACAACGCGTCAGCTGCAACGCATAATATCTGTGCATTATTCAAGCAACATTCAAGCGATAAATATATTATATTATATGCATATATGCAACTGATACGTAAAGGAGAAAAAAAATATCTTGAACTTTATATTTTAATTTTTTTTTTTACTTATCTGACTATTGTCCATGCAAAGGCTAAGGCGTGAAAACCTAAATTATACGTTTAATTGAGTTCTTCTGGAGGTATCATCGTCACGTACATTTCTGCCTCATTTTCTGTTTTTTTTTTTTTTTTATGTTACTGAAGTAGCAAAGGAGCATGCAGTCCACCTGATGGTAAGTGGCCACTGCCGCCCATGGACATTTGTCATCAACCCCAGTTAAATCAAGTCTTACCTGAGGTTGGCCACCAATGCGTTGCTACCCCTGAGGACTAAGATGGAACGCCTCGGATAAGTATGTCTCCCTTACCACGCCCTTCAGACCGGAACACAGCAACACTTAACACTTCCATTATTAGGCAGAAATAGGCGTGGCGGTGGTGCCGCCGGAGTCGAACCACAAAGGATTCTACCACCTACAAAACCTACCTGTTTCTGTCTAACAGTATCCGAGGCGTTCCATCTTAGTCCCAAGGGGTAGCGACGTATTTGTGGTTACATAGATGCCATTATTCAAATCGCGAACATCAAACTAACTTATAACTTTCGCTTTACTTCTCTCCGCACCGCACCGCACCGCTTTGCGTTCGCTTTAATTTACCTACGTATGACGTAACATGAATCGGATAAGTATGTCTCACCACACCCTATACACCAGAACACAGTAACTCTCAACACAGTTTTTATTATAATAAGTTAACAGGTTTTCTCTCGAAATAAAATGGCCGTATACAATTGCTGACCAAGTGCGGAATGGTCGAAAGGCGTTTGAAAAATAAAAATACTTACTTAAGTAATGCCACCATCCAAGGAAAGTCTCCGAAGTCGGAGAATCCTTCGTTTGAATCCAAGGACCGCAATGCGTACCCTCCTGGGTTGCTCCAACCACATTCCGACGGCAACTGAAATTTTTTATAGGTAACCTAACCAATTATAAGTAGGTAGGTTATATAGGAAGAGGCAGACGGGCCACCTGATGGAAAGGAGTCGCAAATATTTCTCCAGTTCTGTGGGAGAGCTTTTTAGCACTTCTCTTGAAGCACATGTCATATTGAAATTCAACAAAAATTCTCCTCCTCTTAAAACCTCCTCAGGGAAAACATCCTGTATTATTGCACTATCCGATAATGTTTACCGTAAGGATCAAACTCACGAAAGTAACTATACCTGGCAAACTGAAGGAAAGGGCTCATTTTTGAGGAAATAATGATATTTCCAAACACAGCTCTGTGTGAAAGAATTATTATATTAATTATTATTATTTCAAATTATTTTCAAACATTAATCGGATGGTTTTTCATTTTGAGAAGAGGGTGTTTTTTTTTTTTAATGAACGATTGTTCGATTTGCATTTAGAGAAAATAAAAAAAATAATTATGCAGTTTTACTTATTATCAACATCAACCTCTCAAGTCCTTACATTATTTTTCGCCATTGCTTATAGTTTGGGATTTACCCATCCACCACCATTAGAAAATCTGTACTTATAATAAATCTGTAGAGAGGTCAATTCTGTACATGAAATATATTTCCAAAATAACTATCAGAGAGTGATTAGGGACCGATACTGATGCCAAAAGTGCAATCAGTAAAATTTTTGCCCGTCTGTCTGTCTGTCTGTATGTTATAGAAAGAAAAATTACTCGATGGATTTTAACGAAACTTGGTACTATTGTTTTTCATACTCCTGAGCTGGTTATAGTATACTTTTCATCACGCTACAATCAATAGTAGCAGAGCAGTGAAGGAAAATGTTGGGAAAAGGACGGAAACGCGGACGAAGTCGCAGGCAACAGCTAGTCTTTAGAATATTTGTTTCCTTATTCGTTAACATGTTGTCTTCCTTTTTTGTCTTTTCAGTATTAAATGTTGTTATAATTATTTCTAAGAATATACAAGTTAGTAGGAATTAAACTTATAATGAATTCACGAAACATAGTCGCAGTGTGGGAAGACATTTCTTGTAAATATTTCTTTCAACAAAAAGCCCTAAAGGCAAAAAAGTTTAACACAGATTTTTGGAATATTTTACGTGGTTTTAATATTTTTAGCTATATTTTTAACGCAGTTCGAAAAGGCGGAGATTCTATGTTCGGCTGTATGTATTCTTTTTGTGTATCAGCCTTCAAAGTTTGCTTAGAAAAGCTATTTCCGTCAAAGGTTTGGCTATCTAGCTACTTATCTAGAACTACCCAAGTAAGGTAAGTACTCCAGTTTTATGGGCGTCAGCTTTTTCATAAAACATCATGATACCTGCAATAAAGAAGTTTTACGACTTCTCAACGCTTGCTCAGACCCGTTATGAGTAAAGGGGTCGGCCGTCATAGCTTTAGTGCCGTTTAAGACAACGTCATCTGGGCTGATTAAAATATTTATAGATTTAATAATAAACTAGGTCTTACTAGGTGGTAGAATGAATATGGTTCAACCAGAAAGATACTACCCTTACCAGTCACGTCTTTCCAGTGTGAAATAATTTTTGCCTTCAATGGAAGGGTGAGCTTGCCGGCTATATATGAAGCGAACTATCTCAGACCTTTGGAGTTGCAACGCAAGTGTGATTAATTTTAAATAGAACATCTGTTCTATATCGAATTGGTTACTGAAATCTAAGGGCAGTAGTGACCACTTACCATAAGGTGGATTGCTACTGGACTTGACGATATTTCAATCGTATACATTCTTATTGATGTAAGTTTTACACATTGTGCATAGGTTTTCACTAAGATAAACGGAGAAGTAAGTTATGTACTATTTGGGAAGGCTTTCAAATGGTAAATTTCTTCTTCAAGCTCATGAGATTCGATAATGTTTTGGGCCTGAGCCATAGTTATTAGAAAAACTAATTATCGTGTATTCGTTAATGATAGCAATCAAATAATTCGTTAAATACTAATAACAATTTTCTAGTTCAAACAGTTTACGCATTGCTAAACGAAGAAACATTACTTCAAATTTCCTATTCATAATTTCTAAATTATTTCGGACGTTTAATATTAAATATTTGAGATGAGCTGACTAAACAAAAGAGGAGTTAACAGAAATTGGAAACAGGAAGTTAATCAGAGACTGTGCAACAGACGGCGCGACTGGGCGACATCAAATTAAACGGCTCAGGCGCCCGGGGCGAGTGAACTAAATATCAGCTACCCTAACAGGAAGGTAGCATAGCGGAGATTATAGCGAAAAGCGGATATTATAATTAAAATCTATATATTAGTACGTGAAACTAATGTTTGTGGTACATTTTTCGAATACTATCCGCCCGGAGGAGGGTGACATTAGGTTCATGTATGTTAATTTGCTTACATTACCTACTACATTACCTACTAACAATGTAAAACATGTACACATTTTTGTAAACGATACAATAAAAGAAAATAGCATTCCATGATATAGTAAAAGGACTACCTACTTATTTCAAAATGAAATTTCTTCCAGCAGCCCTGAGATAGGATTAATCAGGTACCTAAATCAAAAAAGCTTCTTTTCTCGAAAAAATAAAGTTATTTTAAAAAATATACACGTGTTTCTTAGAGATTTTTATTAGCATAAAATAAGAAGCGTCAGTAATTATGGACATTGCAATAAAAATAGCTTTCACTTAAAATCGCTACCGTTTCTCCAATAAAGACATAGTCAACTGACGAGAAGTAGTACAGTCTTAACACTGCCTTCAAATGTTTTAAATTAGGTAAATAGGCTCTTCTTATCGCTGCCATTTTTGTACTCGCTGAAGTGTTCTTAAGAACTCCTCGCTTTTGAAGTCTAGATTGTCGTTAAATAGTTTGCAGGAAAGTTCGTTCTGTTTGACTGATTTATTAGTCTGTTTTAAATTTATAATTGTACACCGAATTATATTACTTAACTTCGCGCTGTTAAGTGTGATTTTTATAAACTAGCAAACGTATATGTAGTGTAACTACTTGATAATTGGCCACTGTCGTCCATAGGCATGTGTAACCCCAGATAAAATCAGAGTCTACCTGATGTTGGAAAAAAATGCGTTGCTACCCCTGAGGATTTAGCTGAAATCCTTGGATAAGTATGTTACCTTCACCTTTAGACCAAAATACCACAGTGAATATTACTTTTCTTATTAGGCAGAATTGTGTATGGCGATTTGCCGTCGGAGTTGAACCAAAAAGGGTTTTACCACCTTCAAATAATTATGTTTACTTTATTATTAAGAACCTATAAATATTTACTTCGAAACACATATAACCATGATATTTATGCTTAGGAACTTGTCATGGAACTTCCCCCGTAACTTCGCTTGCCCTCAAACGCGCGAGGTGTTTAGAAATTTCGAATATTCCATCGACTCATTAATTATTCTCTGAAGGGAGTTGTGCGTGCCGGTATACAGGACTTCTTATAAATTTATGACACTAATATAAATAGTTGACTAACTTGCATGATCAAGTGCTTAGGGCGTAAGGATAACATTAATGAACACAAATTATTTGGGAGGAAACTCCGTAATGAAAAATTGTATGTTATGATGTCAAAACAATGTGTGACGTCATTAGATGAAGTTGGAGATGAAATTCTGATGGTATTTATTGTATAATGTAAAAAATTGTTTAAAAAGCTGTAATAATTGTATTTCATTTAATAAGACAGTACGAACGAAACTTTAGAATAAGATCTGTGGTATATATCTACAGAGCGTAAGGTCAAATACAAGTGATTGTTGGGTGCATAATGGGGATTATTTAATTTAATCCGTCTTTACGAATTAAGGTTTAAATCTAAAGTACATCTCAGATTTTGAAAATAATGTATGTACTATAATTAAAATACAATGTTGTAACAAAGTTTATTAATAATTGTTTTTATAGGTAGGTTTTATAGGTATATGTCACGTTTTAAAATCGGATTTAACTAGCATGACTTACATGCTTTATTGGACTAAGTTTCTCTCTATAAGAATTCTTTACCCTTTTTATTCCGAAAAGAGCCCCGTGGTAACAACAATAGTAATAAATTCACGATGATTCAATATAATATTGATAGCTTTAACATCAAGACAATGAAGTAAGTTAACCAAATTCTCCTTTAATTCGACTTTACCCATCCATTCGTGTTCACACAAACAGAACAATAACAGTTGCAACGATTATCCGGCCTAACCAAATCGGCTTATGCGCTACTGTAGATTTCCAAACTGACCGAATTTCTACTGAAATAGCCACAACTGGCAAAGACAAAGTAATGCGTTCCTACACTCTCCTTTGTTAAATTTTGTCAATCGTGGTAGGTGTTGATACACAAATACGTATGACTGTTGCATACACTAATATTATTATTGAATTGATTTTTGTATTCAATGACTAAAGTGGTGAAAGTGCAAGACAATAATAGTGGAAAAGAAATTTGGGAAAATATTGTTCAGTATAAAAAAATCTATTTTTACTTTACAGTTGAATATAAAATCGAAAGACTAACTTTCGTAAAAGATATCTTTTTTTAACTAACGTGTGCAACCTTCAAAAGTTATAATACCTGTCGCCCTGGGAGTGCAGACGGGTTATACGACACATATACTGTCGTCCTTCTCGGAGTCGCTAGATGAACGGTTCGAGCTCCCATTCTTGCCGCCGCAACCTCAAAAGCCTTACTTAATCACGTCTTGCAACAGCAGGGGACACCGATGCCCTATTCTAATCCCGGTATTACAGGGACAGTCGTAAAAGATATACCCACTGAAAGTTAAGAAAAAAATGCATGCACAAAACGAGAACTACTCAGAGATCCAAAAAGTATACATGATGCTGATCGTCGATTCCCTAATTAATGGCAACAATAAAAAATTGGAAATAGAGACATTAATCAAGGAATGGTAAACAGGCAGAAACCCAAAGGGTATTCCATATTAATTAATGTCGGGTGCGAAGGCGACGAAGACAAATAACAGGAGCTCTCGTAATGTATTTTTCCGAGCCCTTCGCAGCTCGGATAAAACAAATGATAATCGGGAAAGAATGAAGTCAACATTAATGGCTTCCAATTAATTATGGTTGCGTCCGTTAAATGGGTTGTGAAATGTGATAATGTAATAAATCATTACGCTTAGTTTGGTTTATTGATTGTTTTATTATTTTTGTTAAGCTGGAAATATATACTAGACTTTGTTTAAATTTTGCTCCACGATAATTCGAAAAGTGATTTAAAGAGCAAATAATCTTATTAATTCGCTCATAGATTGATCTTGGTTTGATCAAAATATCTTTAACGCGCCGCTTTGAAAGAAATAGTAGGAATACTCAACTACTAAGGGAATTATTCTTCTAGAATTGTTTCTTCTAATTCCTATGACAAAGCAAAATGACGATTACTTCGATTGACAACAACCAAGCGCCGCGACACTTTATGGAACTGGAATAATCATCTCGCTAATGAGCACCTTCCTGTGTAAACTTTTATTTTAGACAAAATATTGCCATAGCAGCTTAAGCAATAAGTTCGGTTGCTTTTATCTAATCCTTCGATAATTATCTATCGATGTTGTTCTATTATTTTATCGAACAACATGCTTCTCGCACTTTTCAATCGCCGTTGTAATTATTCATCATCATTATCATAAACTTAAAGTAGTAAATTATCTCACAGTCAAATGATTGAAGGACCACAAAAATTGTATGTATATTTTTGAAATGTATATCAACATTTGTACTGACACTACTATTCGCACATTTCAATTATGTTTATACTCATCATCATGACTGTCATAAATATAATAGTTAGTATCTAACTTAAATGACCTAAGTTAAATGATTGGAATACCATAATAATGAATTTTCGAAAGTATGTGCACTGATAAAAATGTTTGTCTAAAATAAAAATCCTGCTTAGACCTTAGTTGCTGTTTACAACTGGTACGATCTGACGTTACGAATACGAATATATAAGAGTTAGAAGAAACAATTCCAAAGTTTACCATTTGTAAATCGGTTATTCAAGTACCTGATGATTTCAGAGTTGCGCAAAGTCTTATTGTTCAAAACTTGTTATCATTTCTCGCAATAACGGAAACTTTTGCGAATTTGATAAGTTCAATCAATCATCTAACTGTGGGTAAATTATTTGTGCTCCAAATTTTGGCGGTTAAATGTTCTTGAAATATTAGGTAGGAGGTAACTTCAATCTGAGGTTTCTTACAGACAAAGATATAGATAGTCTCAAATACCTGTTTCATATCAAGTAGACAGTTCGTATCTCTTCAGTTAAAATAATAATGATGAAAGTATAATACTACTTTTTGTTTCTATAATAATCTATCTCTTGTATGTTTCTGTCATGTATGTACCTTACCGACC
>DWOA01000167.1:0-10098 GCA_018250715.1 Telegonus anausis annetta | reverse complement strand
ATTAACGTGTTAATCGGGTGCTTATCCACTTTTAAATAAAGTTTTCATATAATATATCGCGAAAAAATCAGCTTTACAGCTTACCTTTTGTCTGCATTGTGTAGTAATAATTAAATATGGAAGCCACCTTTTACCCGGAACGGTAAAATACGCCATTATTAAATACAAAATGAAGATGGCCGGAATATAAATGTATTATTCAGACAGACTTTTGTAATTTTCATTTGTTTGAGTTGTTTCTGTCTACCTTCCTACCTTTTTTCCTTACCTATATACCTAAATAAAAGCTAAACAATAACTATGGTTGGTTATCTTAAAACATGTAAAATTTTATATGGTGTCACTAAATTAAAATGCTAGATTAAAAGTGTAAGTATAACAATATATTGTAACATATAGGTATAATATATATCCAATAATATCGCGTTTCCGGGTGTCAGTGTGCATAAAACTTTAAACCGAGAAATGTTGCAGAAAATAAATCGTATGGATTCCACTGTAGATTATACGAACTTGGCACCCGCGTGAGGAAAATATATACACTGTGTTGTTTGGAAGGCGATGCAGAACGGTTAACGCTCTCGATTTTAGAGGTAAAGCTACTGAGAATTGTCACATTCGCGGTACGAGGAAGTAACGACTGCATATGTTTAGCAGATATGTCATAAATACCTTCTATTGAAGTCAGAGTGACCGACATGCAAAGTTATGTATGCGGTCACGGTCGAGTTGGATGGGTGACCTGGCCAGTTAGTGACAAAACTTAATGCGTGCTTCGCTTCCGACAACTTAAGGCGGAACCGGTTGTTAAGACTAGTCGTTAACCCTTGCATCAGGCCTTATGACCAATTTAGAAACATCTAATACGAGTTCACTATTAACCTGTAGGTATCTTTTTCGAGTCGTACGCGCCAGACCTATCCAGTCGTAGCCCCGGCACAAGCAGTGGGATGGAAACAGATCAAAGTTCCCTATGATATATTTTTTTTATTATAAAAGTAGCAGATAAGCTTACTTGTGGTCACAGATACGTTGCTACCCCTTGAGGATTATATTGAAATGCCTCGGATAATGTCACCCTAGTGATAAAGAAATAGTTTAATAGTTACCTTCTGTTTGACGGGATGCGACCTCTCCCACCAGGCGTTGAGGAAGGATATCTCGGTCCAGATGAAGGTCATGTTCGGGTACTGGTGCAGTTTCTGAACAATGTTGTTGATGATGTCCTTGGTCTTCCACTCGAAGTATTGCTCGAAGGTCTTTAGCCAGCCAGGATCGTTGTGGGAATGCGGCACGACAATTACCTGGAAGTTTGTGGGATAGTTTTGTTGTAATAGAAAGTACTGATAGTAAGTAAGTAAGATAGTAGTCCACCTGATGGTATGAGCCGCAATCCCATCGACACCTGTGATGAACCCCAGATAATATTATAATCCTACCTAGTGCCGATCACAGATGCGTTGTCACCCCTGAGGACTAAGTTCTAATGCCTTAGATAAGTGTGTCTCCCTTGCCACTCACTTCAAACCAGAACGCAGCAGCCCGTAATACTGCTGTTATTAGGCAGAAACAGATGTGGCGATGGTGCCGCTGGAATCAAATCTCAAAGGATTTTATCACCTTCAAATCTTCAATAATTGTCATCTGCGAGCGATTACACATAGAAAACTTACCAGATCGCAGAAGTTACATTTGAATAAGTAAGTTGGAGTATAGTAGGTCACTTACCACCTATGCCAGTCTATACATAGTAGAAAAATAACTTTACTTTGATGCAGAAAAAAAGAAATAGTATGTTATTTAAGTGTGCATTATTTTTACTATTAGGGGACATGTTATGGTTATTCGAATCCGGTTTTAAGGTATCCCATTTCTCTACATTTTCATATCGTCCAGCAAACATAAGAAAATTTCTTAAATATGTATCGAAAGCCTCAGACAAAATCTTCCAGCACTACCAACAACCTGGTGAATCGGAAACCAACTCACGTCTGATACACGATTTCTAACGATATCAAACTGCAATTACACTTTCGAACTGTCGTCGGCCTATCGATACCCGACGATGTTAGATTGAAACAAAGAGATGATATTAGGACTATGGAGCGGACATTGTCAAGAATTTCAAAAAAAACTTTCATCCCGTTTCACACTACGCCCAAGCTAACGCCCATCGCCATTTCTGATTCATTGACCGTTGACATCGCGCGTTGAATAGAAAAAGTGAGCAAAATATGTATTTTTGGGAACGATCAAAACAAAAATGAAACATATTTCTGGCCTTTAACCTACAATTTTATATTTACATCATCGGGTTTTGTTTTACTAATAAGGAACTATGAGGAAAATAAAGTAAGAAATAAGTAACATCCTTAGGGTACAAATGTCGCTTTTTCATTTTAAATTCAATCCTAAGTCCGATCGAAAGAGAAAATATCAAAAAAATCTAATCTTTTCCTTTTTTGAAACTATGATCTACTTCATAATTCAATTTAGATAATTTGTGACTACGTATTATGTAATAAACGAATCATTCGTTGTATTAAAGTAATAAATGAATTACATGACAGCCAATCGGTACCAAATACCAATTGGTAATATTAATGGTGTTGTGGATGACACTTTTACTCCGTATGTCTTTACTGTTCCATTGCTACTACTTGAATGTCTTTGGATTGGAAGCATTCGCAATATTTGAGCTATCAAATTGATCGTATCAAAGTGTAGCTGGTTGGAAAACCAATTAAAAACGGATTACATACAAGGGTTTAACGGTATAGGGTGCAATTTTTGCTTCCGCGTATATGTATGTCCGCGGCTCGCAATTAGTCCCGGCGTGAAGTTGAACTCCAGCGGGTGCCAGTTGAAGTGCGAATTGTCCGTAGATCCGTTTTTGAAAACTGCATATTCGTAATGAATTTTCAATTGAGGTCTCGAAATTGTTCGCGTAACTCGTACAAAAAAGAACATTAAGTCATAGATATAAAATCTATGTTTGTGCTAAATCTGCAAATGTTTGACGAACTGATTTCGCGACCAATTGAGTACAAATGTCCCATAAATGAATCGTTTATTTGCAATAACAAAATTTTCATGAGTTAAAATGTTCGAACACATTTAAATATCATTCCATTAAAACGGTGGTTTATGGACACATTATGTGAAAAATTATTTGATTGTATTAATTGATTGCTGTTATTCAGCTTACGTTGGTTAAGTAGAGCTTTAGAGTGCATTGAAACATTATTACGTGGTTTGTTTCTGACAACCATTCATGTTTTAATTGAACACGCTTGTTTTAACGTGGTATTTTGATTCAGTTTGGATATGTTGAAACATTTATAAGTTTGCGTGATTTAAACATATTTATTTCCCTTACATCGTTCGCGTGGACTTTCGGTTAAGTCCATATTCACACGTACGACAATCACACGGCATTTTGCAATGATAAAAAGTATAGTATAAAGTATTGGTGCAGCTTCTTGTAGCTGCACTGTAACGTGATTGTAACTATAAAAACGCATTAGAGTCACTGACTTTTCAAGTGCGATGTAATAATTTCGTCGTGGTAAGTATCATTCAGATTTGGCTGGCTAAATGGGGTTCTTGTAAATAAAACTATGAATTTGCAAAATATAGATTTCATAAATAAAGATGCAGCTCTCTGATGCAGCGTGTGCGGGAGAGCTCCAACAGTATCCTGAACATGATAAGTAAACGATTTGACTGTCCTTTTATAAATAATTGTATACGTAATCATATAAATTAATAATTAAAACAAGATGAGTTATGTTACTTGAATAAATAAATACTATTATTATTATTATAAATGATATATTTTCAATTATATTTGAATTTGGGTTGACTTTTGAATGCAAAATATAAGTATGCGCTATGTTCTCCTTGTGGATGGTACATATTTGAAAATTCATATTATTATTGCAGTAACAAAGTTAAATACTACATTTTTTTTAAATATGCGTAAAACAGCAAAGATCATACCTACCTATATCAATCTCGTTTAAATAGTTCCAAAAAAAAATAAATTGTTTGAGTTGCATTTTTTTTGTATTCAATGTGAGACATGTCACTGTCTTTAAATCAAAGATGGCGTTAGTGTGAAGCGGGATGAAAGTTTTTGTCCTGAAATCTTGCTAATGCCCGCTCTATAGCCTACCTATTAATCTTTTTGATAAAAACCTTTTCTAAGAAAAACCACCTTAATATGTCAAGTTTCATAGCGATCGGTCAAATGGTGTTGGTGTTGAACTTATTGATAATAAAACTTACCTTCAATCTGGGTCGGCTGGAGTCATTTCGCAGCCTTTCATAGCGATCTTCAAAAGACTTGTCCCAAAACTCCTTAGACCGCAACCAGCTCGGCTAAAAATACAAGTTAAATTAATATTGCATTCAGTATTGAACCAACAAAAATACGCTTATTTTCCCACACGCGATAAAGTGTGAAATTATATCACGTTACAAAACCAATTTCGTATAAACCTACAATTACGATTAAAATTCATCGAGGAAATTCATCCATTAAAAATATGAGCCCGATGAGATGTTTACAATGCCTGTTTAAATACATTTTCCGTTTCCAATTGAAATCCTCTAGGCGGTCAGAGAAAATAAATTCTATTTGAGATGATTCGTTTACAGACTATCGCGGAAAAGCTCTATCGATAATTTTCTTTATGCATTTCCTTAAGGACAATTCTATTTTTATCTAGTGTGTATTTGCTGCAATTTATGTCCAATAGCTGAGCACGGCTTTTATTACTTTTATTACTTTATTTAACTGGGGTCTCCCTCAGTTATGGGATAAAAGCGTCAGGGTATACTGGACAACGTTGCTCCTGTGTGGATTAGAAAGTTAAGGTTTAATAGAAAAGCTTCAAAAGGTGGTCGAACCCTTTGTGATTCGACTCCGGCGGCGGCGGTGCCACACCTTTTTCTGCCTAATAATAGCAGTGTTAAGCGTTGATGTGTTTTGGTTTGAAGAGTGTGGTAAGGGAAACATATACGAGGCGTTGCAACTTAGCTCTTAGGGGTCGCGACACATCTGTGGTCGGCTTCAGATAGTATTCTTATCTTATACAGGCTTGTTTGCAGGTGTCTATGGGCGACAATAGCCACTTGTTTGCTGTTTGCTATTTCTATCCTATAAGAATGTAAGGTGCCAAAGTTTAATAAGTTATAAGTTGATCGACCTTGTTGCTATCGATAGATTAACTTGGTCTACGAAGCGCGGATAATATTGAGCCAATAGTGATCCAACATCTAATTCCCGACCGCGCTCAACTTTACTTTGAAGATCAGCTACGATCTATAGTTTCGAGATTTGTGTGCGTCAATCTTTATTAATCTGGACAACACTGTCAAAACAGAATCAGATCAGCTTCATCAGTCCAGATTATACGCGCTTAACCTTTATTAATCTGGACAATATTGGCACAAGGGAAATGTCCGTATACCTGTATATGTTTTATTTTTTATGTATTGTTTTCTGTATTTATTTACAAGAGGTATGTTACGGTTAGCGTGGTGACGCTCCACGCGAACTGAACTATAGATGAGAGTTGCGTTTATGTTAACATGTTTAGATTTAATAACTATTTTTTGAATAGATTTTTGTTTTAATATCTAAAGCAAAACTGAGGATTAAGAAGTTTCACGCTATTATGTTCGAACAATACTGTTACAGGACTATTTATAAAGTTTTAAGCTCTGTTTTCATAAACGGCCATTAACATCGCGTCAATGCGCTCTAGGATACGACGGAGTTAAAGTTGTGGAGCTAACAAATTTACGCCTTCCGCGCCTCAGTTTATTGTTTTTAAAACTACTTAGTAACTACAGGTAAAGCGCATTGTGTTCGTAACGGTGTCGTGGCAACAACCCTTTAATGTTCCAATACGACACGTGTGTTAAGAACTTGTTAAAGTGTATTCCATCATGTTTCGGATGCTTATAGGTGGAGAAAGATACGGCAAAATGCCTTTGGTTCAAACCTTCCATAAGGCCTTCTACAAAGTTATGAGATTGCACAAAGTACTTCGTGCATCAATAAGCACGTGGAAAACTTTGATCATTGCGGTCATCAATTCATCTCGTGATCGTGTACCTTCAAGTAAGGTTTTATTTTGTCGGTCAGTTAATTTACTCCAACTTAACAGCCTAGCAGTTACAACCTTGACCCGTCAATCTAGTGGTTCATGGTTTTAAACCCAAGCCTCCCTTGATTTTTCAAAGTTATCTGCGTATAAAAATTAATTATCACTTGCTTAGACGACCAAGGAAAACATGTTGGAGAAATCTCGAAAAAAAAACGCTCTCATCACCTGGGAAGTGTACTTTTACAATAGACCAGTACCCTAAACCCTGACTTGTCCCGTCCCGTACGAGTGTGGTGGAAATGGATAAACTAAAATACAATGCAGATCAATTCATTTCAAACGGCACCTTAATGCATTATCGAATGTAACCAATTGTCTCGAGTGTCAAGCGTTAAGTGCGGAGGGCGAGGGTCATCGCGAAGCTCAATTGGCAATTGAGCTTTCGCGTGTGAAAGGGAACTGCACTACCTGTCCCCACCCATTGTGCTATGAGTTGTTTTATGTATAATATGTATAGCAAATGAGCATCTAGTCCATCTTATGGAAAGTGGCTACTGCCGCTCGTGGACATCTGTAATAAACACCAGATAAGATCAGAGTCAGTCAGTAAGGACCTTAGTCACAGTTGCGTTGCTACCACTGTGTACCAAAGTTGGAATGCCTCGGATAATATGTCTCCCTTACCACTACATCCTTGAGACCAGACACAGTATCGCTTAACACTGCTGTTATTAGGTAGAAATAGTGGCGGTGACGCCGCCGGAGTTGTAACACATAGAATTTTACCACCGTTAAAAAATATCCGGTTTGAAAGTTACCTATAACTATAACCAGGAAAGCTTGATAGAGTTACCACCGTTCTTATTCTAACGTAAAGCAGAACTTGCATTTCAGTTGAAGGCCGCAGGTGCCGGCTGACTTATATCTTAGTCCACTTATAAACAGATTGACTGCATGCAACAAACGATTGCTACTTCAATGCTATAAAATATATTAATAAATAATGCTGCAAGTGGCTTATTTCTATATTTCCAACATTCCCGAACAAAACTTGCGGCAGCTAGCTTTGCTGCTAGCAATCACCCAAATTAGTTATCAGCGCTGTAATTTGCCTATTTGCCTGTCACTAATTGATTGAGATATGTGCAATCAACGTAATTGTGTGTCCATTGTCTATGTGAATGCGCTTGCCGTTAATCCATTATGGCCTCGGTTTTCTCCTCTCATAGTGAGGGGGGTTTACGCCATAGACCTTCGCGTGGTCTTATGCGGGTTGATAGACTTAGCAGCCCTTTTTTAAAGAACACTAAAGCGCATGAGTTTCATCACGATGTTTTCCCTCACCGTTAAAACAAGCGATAAATAATTTCTAATATTGAGAAAATAAGAATTTACTCAATAATTTAATATATCAGACAACTTTATAGCTTTGAATTTCTTTGATGTGATTTTTCGCGAAATCTAGTCACAGAACACTCTGACGCAGAATAAAGGAGCTCTCAATATCATTGGAGGATCAATAAAGATAATAGGATTGGCGGAGCTTTTACCACCGCCTTTTGACGCCGACTCAGATGCACGGACTTTTCAAAAAGGAACCTAATGATGGAAGATTTTAAAAAAAGCACAACATGAGCTCTCCTACAAAGACTGATTTGGTATTCTTCTGTGAGAAAAGTAGGAATGACGCTTTGTCGTTAGGTTTAGCTAAAGAAACAAAATTGTAGTTTTATTTTCGTAGATGTGTATGCATTTTTCACTTTTTAATTGAGTTTATGAGCATGATTTTCACCTGATGGTAAATGGTCACTGCCTCCCATTTACATCGGTCGATAACTTTAGATAGAAAAGGTGTTTAATCTAAAATCAAACACATGTGTTTGCTACGCCTAAGGACTAATGGTCGCCTCCACATTCGCCACATTATATATGAGCCGGCAACCATACCCTTCAAACGAATCACTTAAATACAAAATAGTTACACAAATCACAAAATTGTTGCATTGGTACATTTCCGATCTGTCGATTAAATTGGCTGTATTTACTCCATTAAAGGCTTCGACACCAATCACCGCAGACCTGTATAGTATTAAATGGATTTGGGTTAGCGGAGCTTTCATTTTTGGATTTGCTTTTTAAATCTCAAAACTTATCAGTTTTGAGTTACGCGGTGTTAAAACGTAAGAAAACCATAATGAAAAGTAGGCACTGCTACTACAGATTTTTATACTACCTATAGATGGAATAAATATATATTATAATATATTTACCATTTTTTAGGCTGATTGTAAGTGGCAACTACTACACATGGACATCTACTGCCCCATTAACACCAGGTTTTACCAAAGGTCGGCTACAGACGCTGTCCTTGAGGACTAAGATGGAACATTTCGCTTAAGCGCATTTACACTATTGAAACCATTACACATCAACGCTTAATTCAGAAATATTTATTTACCAGTTTATATAATTTTCCGTTATTTGATTGATACTTTACAAAAATGTATTTTATTTAAATTAGGCCCATACATTTTACACGGGAAAATCACCTTCTCAAGCTAACGTCTTTGTAAAAACTCGTTCATTTTTTTTTCATACGCGACAAAAGGAGTATAAGATAAAATAACATTAAAATTATTTCCCTCGAAGTATTTAAATTTTAATTATAGTAGTTCCACTGCACGTATAGCGATGAAACATACATTCAATGAATATGCATTGTAATATGTTAACTATATTATTATTAAGACAACTGGAACTTAACTGGTCTAAAAAACGTACCTACGACTCTGCGATCCGATGCGAATTATTATACAACCGATGCGTATTATTTGCACTGAAGGTATGTAAGTACCTCAAGTTCAATGTTCTGTAATGATTTCATTAGCAATGATAAAAGGAGTCATTAATGTTAGTTTTTAAAACCCCTTTGATGCCCGGTTCGGACGACCGCACGCGGACAGACCCATTATCTCATCAACAAAACATATACCATGCAATTAAATAACTCATTCCACATTGAAATCAACTCCTGGAATAAATTCTGGCGAACGAATTAAAACTGAAATATATCGAGAAAAACTATTTTGAAGTTTTTTAAGTTATACTTTTTTTGGAGCGTTTAGGAAAAAAATACGAATGCGTTTTAATGAGTGGGGTCATTGACACCTCAGCAACACCATACGCTTGGCTAATTGATGTCAGAAGTTTTGCAGAAAAGATTAACAAGAAAGCAAAAAAATATTAGTGTAAAAATAAATTTATAAAGCTTTGTCAATTACATTAGGCCTTTTTAATATGCTTTTACTTTTTATTATAGTTTTCGTTATACTTTTTTTTTAAATATGGAAGTAGCAAACGAGCTTGCAGTCCATCTGATGATATATGACCATTACGCCCTTGGACACATGTGATAAACTCCGAATAAAATTAGGACTCTTACTTGAGGTCGATCGCACCTGCGTTGCTACCCCTGAGGACTAAGCTGGAACGCCTCACATATGTAGATATGTCATCCTTACCACAGAGATCACAGCAACATTTTTACAAATAAAAATATACATTTTAATTTGATAAGGGAATTTAAAAACTGAAATATTTTTCATATAAGTACTTCGGTATCTAGAAATGCTAAGGAGAAAGAATGCAAGACGAATAGGGAGTCATGCGAGCTTTGTGCAACATTCGAAAACATGATCGTATTTACGGAGCCCGAACACGAAGCGTATACAAATATTTTGAAGTCGCTGAAGCTTATTTAACTGCTCCGTCGTAAGATCTACATAGATAGCCAATGCCGGCGTAGTCAGGGATCGGAAAGAGGTGAGCGCAGTAGCTAAGTTTATTGAAAGTTTTCATGGCGCCCACGACACAGGAGAAAATCCTAGATATATTCACATGTTGAGTTGAGTTGAGTTGAGTTGAGTACATGAGTTGAGTATAGAAAGTGTTATTTATTTATTACATCATTTTATATTTT
>DWOA01000166.1:0-10120 GCA_018250715.1 Telegonus anausis annetta | reverse complement strand
ATACATAATAAGTTGCCAAGCTTAAAATTAATCAGGCATGGTTTATCAAATTCATTAATTATGCATTATTAACTTTTTAAATTTTTTGCAAATATTACTGAAAATAAAACATTGATTTCCCCGTTTCATTTGACCTTACCTATATATAGGTATACGTTCTAACATTCATCCTATTTACTTTCTAAATAGAACACAAATCTGATAATTGATTAGAATTTGGCAAATTATTAATTACCAAATTCTTACCGTCAACCCTTAATAACCTGGTCTCTATATTCATAAAATATATCGTTACATCATAGCTAAAATCTAAAGTGGTAGATATAAATATCCTTGTTATATAACCAATAATTCTTATAATTCATGTTAAACAAGACATGAACGAAGAACGTATAAATAAAAACGATAATTACGAGAACATTAGTTTACATAAGCTTATAAATCCAGATCATGTTGAAATACATGATTATTACAAAAGGTAGGGTGGCCGGAACCTGGATTTCTGAGCTGCTAAATTAAAATAACAAAGGTTCTTTTCTACACGTGCCTCAGCTCGAATTGCATTGCAAAATGAAAATAATAACACAAGTGAAATACCAAAATAGGGGGCCTAAAGATCTTGGTGCATTTAATTTGAAAAAGACAATCCGTATTGCAAAGGATCACGTCTTAGGCCGCGCCCATCGAAATCAAGTTGCAATAGTAATTTTTGATAATGGAAGGGAAGCTTGAGCCATAATGGGTGGATATTTCCGTTGATGTTATTAATTGTTTGAACTTGTTGTGTTGTGTGGAACGGGACGGACTAGATGCGACGGATGTAAGGACACCTGTGGATATTCGCGAATCGTTTTGTCAAGGCTGCAAGAATACTCATTAATTCCCTTTATATTGATTGTCGGTTAGTATGCGACGCTGCATCCGTTTTGTAACTAAACTAGTTTTTTAGTCACTGGAGATAACGAGTTGATTATGCGGTATTAGTAGTTAACAATCAGCTTAAGGTGATCGTTTGATGCAAGATCGGATGCTGCGTAAACTATTGATTTTAAAGTAAATGACGGGTTGATCATAGATTATGATCGAATTACCGATGTTTTAAGTGTAGACCACAAAAAATGCTATTTGAAAGACAAATCCAAAAAAAAAATACAAGTATGAACTAAACGTCCTAAATACTTACTATGCTAAGTAGTTACGAAGGTAGTTTTAGGCCATTGCAACTTTTAAAAATCGTTATACACGATTAGTGGAAAGTATATTAATGTAACTGTAGGGAAATAACTTTATAATTAAAACCCAATAAAGACACATTTACTGCAGAGTGAATAATCAACACGCTAGGCAAGTTTGTTAATTATCGAACTAGATAACTAATGGAAAGCTTGTCGGAAAACAGCTTTGTAATTCGGCGATGACGCTTTCGTAGGGTAACCGTATATTTTATGATATATTTATGCATGTAATATACGTTCGTAGAAAATCGGTCGTCATCGGAAACCCTCGTGCTTCTAGCCACGCGACAGTCGCGCGTCACTTTGATGTTATAATTATTATAGCTACGAGTATAATATTATTAATATAATGCACTTTATATGTACTTTTTGCACATATAAAGCTGGCACTGCATTTAATGTTTCAAACTTGGCTTATCAATCGGGAATCTGAGGTTCTCAAAGCATCTCTGATTTTCTAAGTTATGTGCGCATTAGAAATTTATTATGATCGCTTTTTAGAGAATTAAGTCAGTATTATCATTTTTTATAACGATGAGCAACACTTTTGAGACTTCTTTTTAAAATTTTAAAATCTACCAATTCGCATTCACTTGGCTTGCGCAGTGGACTAGGGTCTAAACTTCTTTCATTCTGAGAGCAAACTCGTGCTCTGTAGAAAAGTGATGGTTTCACGACTACGACATATAATTATAATTTAAACACAGCTCTCTGTAAATATTATTGTATCTTGATACCAGAATATTTTTTCAGTAATATACTACGTGTTACGTAGGTTATTCGGTAATCATCGAGATTATTCGGCCGACGCGGCACGCGACTGTCGCGTGGCACTTTATTACCGCCGAATAAAATTCAGACAGAAGTTTAATATTTTAGAGTTCTCCGTCATTTTATGGTCCAAGTAATTTAAAGTATTTTATAGTAGGTGCTCTTCACTAGGTTACATATTTAGTGTATTTTTTTTATCGTGGTCAAGATTCCTCGTATATTACATAAGACTGTCAATATTACCTACAATTAGACACCAATTTTTACTATAGTAAGATCCTCATAATTTTATCTTTTATGAATAACTAAGATTATTACTCCACATGACATAATAATTGTAAATAATAATAAATACTAACACTGCGTTAGTATTTACAATGCTACAAAATACCCAAAGAAAAAAATATATCTCTTTACAAATAACTTAGAATCGGCAGAATGGGTTTGTTCATGCATACATTCGTTTTATATGGTCATAAATGTTCATTACTGTAAAAAATAAATACTTAATAATCATTTCATCTTCCACAAGATGAATATTCTTCTACAACATGTCCTAAATGTCAACCACAGTTTGGTAGCCCTAGTAGGGCAGGTTCGGTCACCATCGGGGCCGCTCGTGCGACAAGGCACGCGACGGTCGCACGTCGCAGCTGCTTTCCACCTGACCACTTGCGCAGAACCGATTGCTGCCGTAATAAAAAATTCAAGGTGCATAATTAGATTTAGGAAGATTTTTCCTCTTGGCTAATCAAATGTTACAATTTCAAAGCGTTTCATGAAATTTATTTAAGAATTTAGTACCTATGTCATAAAATAATTAAATAATTTGAGTTACTTATACTTAGTAAGTAGTGAAAGTACGTATCACGTAGGTAGTTATTAAGTTTTTTTTTCGGAGTCTTTTTGTCCACGCACTCTCTGAGTATGTGCATATTATAAGTTATCTGCGGTAATGGTGTACTCAAACATGAAATAACCAGCACAATTAAAGCTCTTTTAAAAAATGACGAAATTGTGTTAGGTGTATTGCACTTGGTCAGTTTATGTCTTAGCGAAAAGGGTTGCTCTAAGTTGTCTGAGACCCGGGGAGGAGACCCATGCACAGGAGTGGGACAATAATGTACTAAAACGACAAAAGGTTTAAGAATCAAAAAAATAAAGCTTGATTTAAATCTACAATCCAGACTAAATGGTAAAAAGCCGGAAAATACACACACATGAAATATGAGTATTAAGTCAGCCGGGAATTATGTACACAAGTGCACCCAAGAACCTGTGTCCTTGGCCACCAGTATACAGTTGCCGACAATAAGCGTGTGACCTAAATCCGACGCAGGCGCATGCATGTCGTTATTTTTAAGTATCGAACAAGTTCAAGTACCGTGGAAGAGCCAAAGGCAAACAAAAAACAGCAGTATGTTTCTACGGGTTCTTTTTTCAAAGCATAAAAGCTTTGAATAGATTCTATAGGCCGTTAACTCTGAGTTATGCAATGCCAAATAAAGATAGTCTAATGTTCACGTACAAATGTTTCATTTATTGGGCCGTTTCATTAATCAGGCGGCATTGCGGTGCCGTAAAGCCCATAATAAAACTCATTAATAGCCTTTAATGAATTGAATATTGATGGCATTTCTCGTTTTTTTAAATAACTGAAATAACTCCCAAATTCTTTAACAGGTAAAAATTGTACCGTTGTATCTGACGCAACAGTGCGGTAGTTGGTGACAGGACCCTCTAAAATATTCTCTTAATTGCGATACCCAAACGTGTAGATCTACATTTTTTCGTATTTCAAAGCGAGGGGTTGAAACTTGAATTCCTTTGCATTTATATTATCTGCACATCTATTTAACAGTCTTCAAATACTTACTGGTTTCACACTTTCACCAGTACCGAGCTCTCCAAATCCAATTGTTTCCAAATGTCTTCTGAAAGTTATTGTACTTATAGCATGTAGTACCTTTTTTATAATACGGAACTAGCAAACGAGCATGCAGTCCACCTGATGGTAAGTGGCCACTGCCGCCCACGGACACTCGTCATCAACCCCAGATAAGACCAACAGTCTTACCTGAGGTTGGAAACAAATGCGTCGCTACCCCTGAGGACTAAGATGAAACGCCTCGGATAAGTATGTCTATCTAAACACACCCTTCAAACCGGAACACAGCAGCGATACATTGCTGTTATTAGGCAGAAATATGTACCATCTATCTGTGAAACTTTATTTGTGTCAATATAGTTCAACTTTAAGTTTAGAGACATTTTACTAAACAATAAATAATAAATGTTGTTGCACTAGTATGCCTTCCTTAAAATACCCTTCCATCCAGAACACAACAGCGTTTAACAGTGATAATATTAGACAGAAAAGGTGTGTTGATGTGGCAGCAGGAAACAATCTAGAAACGGTTCCATCACTTTTAAATCATTAATTCGATCGTTTTAATATAAATTGAATGTACTCAAACGCTTTCTAGTTTTTCCACAAAAAAGATATATTCCATGTCAGAGATAGGTATATTATCCTACTGACGTAAGTATCTTTGTTCCATGCTAAATATAGTACATAATTATTTCCTTTAATTCTTCATAATATAATACGTATACACTTTTCTTAATGTTAAATCTAAAACGATACGATAAGATCTTTTTTCTTTAATTTTATATCATTTTTTACTATTAATTTTTCATAGAACTATAGTAAAAATACAGTTTTTCATTTCGTCATTTTCCCGTCCTACTTTCTCGTCATGACGACTTGAAAAATTTCTGGCAGTCAGTATTATTGGAACTCGCTTCGTAATCACGTTATCGGCATTGCTCAAAGGAGCGTCGTTGTGTCGCGCTATTCAAATAATTAGGGTCCCTACAACCACTGCGCCAATCGAATTAAACCACATAAAACCATGGACTGAGCCGCCACAAAAACAAGCACCGACGGTTAATACAACTGTCCGCAAATGATGCTCGTATTTTTATACGTTTTCAATATTGTTGTAAGTTTTTGCTGGAGAACCTGCTAATTCTCAATGTTGGTTTGGTATTGAAGCTTTTAGGAATACATGAATACATACAATCGTAAAAATATATCAAAATTTTCAACGTGTTTTTCACAAATACTAGGTAGTAGTATCTTTGTGTTTTGTGTAGGTACGGTGCAATATGATAAATCAACTTCAAATAAAATGTGCTTTTGTGTATGGTTATAATTTTCAAAACAATGTATTTAGGAAGATGTTCCATATTTTTTATTTAAAAATTAAAGCCAAATCAGGTACTTCAAGTTTTTAAAATTTGTGGTCGAAAGTAGAGTATGTATTGGAGTAAATACTTACATACGAAATATTGATTTAGTTTTGTATTGGTTAATCTCAAACGATTTTTATGTTATTAAAAATCTGACTATAATATGCTATTATCTACCTACTTTTTATTTTTTATTCTATGTATAAAAAACATGAACACCATTCAGGTAAATTATCTTCATTACTTCAGTAAAGTTTAATAAAATGAATCATTCTTTTCAAAATATTAATCAGAAAGGCTTGTTCACTAATGTTAAAAAAACTACTTGCTATGTTAAACGACGTTGAATAAGTCGCTCATCCCATTCCCAAGGTATCCCAACTTGTGAATGAATTACACATACCACGATAAGCCAGTAATGTACAAAATGGGAACTTAGCCTGCCTTGGATTCCAACAATGAAGTTCGTCGACCCAACCAGGTGTTGAGTGACAGCAGATTCTTACTTATCAATAAGCGATGAAATTTCTATCAGCGATAGTGATACTGACCTTGCATAATGCGGCTTAGATTACATTAACATTCGTGCTACAATCACTTTAATTTTATCAAAACTTTTCTATAATACAGCTGTCGAAGTGATTGACGAAGTTATAATGTGTGATAAACTAAGTAATACATACAATAAACCACAGTAATGCTTAATTTTGTAAGCTGTAATAAAAGTAAGAGAAGATTAACAAAACCATTTCTTTAGTACATTATGTCAATTTAAATATTTCTCTTAAAACTTTTTTTACTATAGATACCTACAGATAATAAATAATTATAACATTTTTTACTTCTGTTTTTTCCTGATAGGTACTAGAATTATGCGAAGAATGGAAACCTACGAATACCTTTATATAATACATATTAGCTTAAACAAAAGAAAAAAATAATCTAAACGTGTACCTACTATTGTAGTAACAAAACACAAACATTTAACTCAACACTTAGACAATTAATTAAGTTTTCCTGATAGCCATAAAGTTTACCCGAAGAAATCCCTTCGTCCCCGCCATGTCACTCAGTTTCGCTCTAATGAAGGTGAATTCAAAAAAGCGCACTCGCCTCCGGTGGTCCGACACTGTCACAAGCTACCTCGTCATTATGCAACTTATAGAATCACTTCCCATGGACCACGTTGACATGGTCTCGTACGTGACGGAAATTGGACTAACAAGAAATCTGACAGATCTAACAAGGAACGCTGTTACCAGTACTAAGTTTAACACTAATATGGAGTATTGGCCATGTGCGAGTTGAATACGTATGCGCAACCTAATATTCATAAGTTTTTAGTATTTGATATCATAGAAACTATAAAGTCACAGGTACATTTTGATAATAAAAACAGTATTGCCATTACAGCTCAATAGGTAAAGCAAAAATGCCGAATAATACCGGCTTCTTGTATGAGGAGCTCCTTTTATTTTTTTTTACATTTAATATAGTGGCCATTGCCTCTGTAAAAAATATAGATGTCTAGCTATTACGGTTCAAGAAATACAGATCTCTGTGATCTACAAGGAAGTCTCCTTCTGTTTTTACTCCTGATGTACAGGAATATTTTGTGTAAATGTTTTATAAAAATAAACTCTTTCAAAAGGTTCAGGTAAGTGTTTATAAAGAATTTCAAACAAGTGAAAAATGTGTAACTAGTGTACCAACCTAATCCGTTTGATTGAGATTTTGATTAGCGTCGTCGTCATTAAGCTTAAATTTAATTTAAACCAGGAAACTCGAGTGTTTTACTTGATACAAATAATGAGTACGTCGTAGATTCCACTTTGAATGTTTCCTTGATCAATTCCGGCTCTTAAAATTCATTAATAATTCACTACGGACTGTCTTTTAATGTCTGAGAATTTCGTACAGAAATTATTCTCCGCACCTTGCAACTTAACAGTTTTATATAGTCTTGTAATTTCAAATTGTAGATGTCCTTTATAATTTTTATAGGTTTCTAAGGATAATTGTGTTTTTTTTTCTTCTTTAGGTTCCTCTGTAGATTTATTGACGCCACAGTGACCGTTTAAGCATCAGGTGGAATGAAGACCCTTTTAGGGCCAACAGCAACTACACATTTCGAAAAAAAAAAAAAAAAGAAGACCCTTTTGCAACTTCATAATAAATGCACAAAACGATGATATTTCATTTTATCCTAATTAGGATGAATTTGATTAGGCTGGATCAGGTTTGACGTAGTCCTTTGCTAATTTGGTTTCATAAAAAAATGTTAAAAATGTTAAATAATAATTACCTCAAGGGGTTCAGGCGGCGTGTAGAACAGAGCAGAGGGGATGTAGGCGGGCGGCGGCGACCTGTTCTGCAAAGAGAACACTTTGTGTAATATACATCAACCAAATAATAATAATAATAACATAATAATATAGCAATAGATTACATGGATTTGAAGAAACCTTGCTACAAAACTTTTGATATTGAGATACGTCTAAATGTAGGTTATATTTCCGGAGAAATTACAAAGAATGTTGGGTACTCTGATTATTCGGTCAATTTTTAAAACACTTTAACCAGTGGCACCTAAGTATGATAATAATATATTCAAATCTTGGCAAATTCGCCGAATATTCATAAAATCTCTGTTCGTGGCATTACCAACTTTTAACGGCTTTGTATAAGTTAAAGAAGATTTTTTGAAATTAAATCACGTTATTTCAGGTTTTTGTCAGCATTATGTAAGGGTAATTTTTTTTTAAATTTCCATTCAATTGATTTATTATCTGCATGTATCCTAAACATTCTATTTTCGTATCAGAAGGTACTGGGGCGGGAAATAACATAAGTTCCGAGGAAATGGAGCCCGGATGATATGCGTCCACAATCAACGTATAATGCGGGGTTGTCCGCAACAAATATTTGTCTGCCACATAAACATTTGTCCCGACCGGAAATCGAATGCTCGGTTCAGTTCGCATTTCACGAAACATCGCACAGCAAGGGTTCTGAGTGTTCTGACCCTATTTACTCTTTATGGTGTAGAATAAAATTGATTCGCTATGATTTCGACGCGACTCGCCTAAACTCGTAGGCTTGCTCTGGCACTTATGTTTAACAAGTAGAAAGCATATTCTAAATTATTTTAAAATAATTTAAAAAAATGTAATTTATTTTTAAGAAAAAATTACAGAGAAATTGATGATGACATAGGAAAGTCTTTAGGAGCCCCTTCATATTACATTTTATCAATTCCAATTCGGGACCGTGTTGGTCAATAAATTTACTGGCGTTTATTGATAGACGATTTATGTTGAAAGGGAAACTCATTATGCGCTTTATATGGAGTGTGTGATTTTTGTACTATACAATTTTAACAAAACTGCTATTATATATATTTTTTAAATCAATGATTTTATTTTTTCTACCATTAATCTAGCCGTCCTTTTGCCTTTTGATGTCCATTGGAAATAGGCTTCCTGTAATGGGGGTATTAACGATTTTTATAATCATCAAGTCATAACTCATAACCCCCTAGTAGTTTCTCTTATGACGTCGATGCCGTGGAAAAACACAAACATGAATTCACAGATCCAGAAAAGAAATCTAAGTTTATCATTCAGTTATCTGTTTGGCCGGGGATAGATATCGGAACCCACTGTGGTATGCGTCAGACCAGTATGGTCACACACTTGACATTTCTTCCCAATATTCAATATAGTACTTGTCAGAATATAAATTTGTATAATGCTCGGCTGATAAAATGTTTTATCAATACAAACTTGAACAAACGTGCCGTAAATACATTTACACTAGCGCAGAACTCCCAAGCAGGTGTTGCCCGCTTATCTCTATTCCCAAATTGAATTGAAGTGCAACGCTCACATAAATCACGTTTGCTTGTAGTTCAGTCTCCTATGCATGTAGGAATATTTGCTTGGTAGACTTAGTGAGAAATCTTATATTAGCAGGTGCCTATATGATATTAATATATGTCAAAATATCCACATGTATACCTTTAGATGTATGATATCAAAATATTATCTGAACATTTGTGTGATACTTTGTTTTAAATTATTTTTAACTTCTTTAGTGATGAACCATACTTAAGCAAACAAAAAAAACATATGAAAATACCGGTCAACATCTATATTATTTTTTTGCTTCAACGTAGTTCCACAAAAAGGTGGGTATAATCAAAGGTTTTAAATACGATAATTAAAGGTTTTAAATATTTTAGTTTAGTTTAGTTAGCAATTTTAGTTTTTTTAATAAAAATCGATGATATGACGTCATTTAGCATTTTTAGCTTATTCTTTTGCGGATTTCGTCAGTCACGTAGGCACACTTCACAAATTCACTCTATAGGTATATTATAAATCTATACGCATTCTTCCAGTCGACCGCTCATTATGCCTTGAGAGGGTATTGTGAAATGTCTATTGAACATTGGTCGTCGAAGTGAGCTCAACCCTTTATTGGGAAATATTATTATATACGAGGATCTCACTGAAAGGACAGACGTAAGATGTTTGGCTTAGAATAAATTAAAACGAAAAACGGATAAGAAAACCCAGAAATTTCTAGAAAACAAAAAATAACTGCTTTACTTAATTTGACGCTCTTTAGTAATTTGCGTCAAAATAATATAAATAATAATAAATAAATAAAAAGCCTATTATTTCCTGCATTAAAAATTACATAATCGGTACAAGTGCATGCAGATTACAAAATATAATTAAAATAAAATATTAAAAAGATGATTACATTTATATTAATTTATAGCGTGTTGGTATGTGTGCGTGTTCGTTTAAATATTGTAAAATAAAGTCCGAAAGATTTTTCACAACACACTA
>DWOA01000165.1:0-10126 GCA_018250715.1 Telegonus anausis annetta | reverse complement strand
AGTCATTATTTTTTTAAAAACAAAAAACGAATATACCCGGACGAATTAAAATAAAATTATTCGTACAGTACCCGGATGAATAGTCACACCGTAATTTATAATTAATCGTTTATAATTAATCAGAAATTACAAAAGTGGTTCAATAATTAATACAGGTGGTATCTACTGCAACCACTGATAATAACATTAAACGCAGAGTTTATCAAACTAAATAGATTATTGGTTTTTTTCTAATATACTATCAGACCAAGTGGAAGAAGGAACATTGGTCGTCCGGTAGGAATCATAGCACGATCTATTTGTAACGTAAAGCAATTGCTAAGTTTGCCTTAGAGGGTGTGGTTGCCAGCTCATTTGCAAAGAAGCTATCTGAGTCCTCAGACATAACAACGTCCGATTCATGTAGAGTAAAGAAAAGTAGCTAACATATAGATATAAATATAATAGAATAGATTAAGATATAATGGATTTAACTTACCGCACGAGGATAGGTGTGGCTCGGTCGGCCGGTCGATGCGTGGAGGGCGGACGGTGCGGCAACGCGGGAGACTGGCCGCGAGCGTCCGTCGCTTCCGTGGCGCCCACCGGCACCATGGCGCCGGGAACGTTATCGACCAGTCGCCTCGCGAACGACACCTCGCCTGCGGCGGCGCAGTCGCCGGCCATCGCGCTCATCGCACCGGCCATCACTAGCACCGGCTCCGCGTTCTTGGGCTCGCGTATCGGTATCGTCAGACGCTCCACCTCCGCGAATGGACGTTCCGACGGTAGTACAATTCGTTCCGAATGCACTATCGGCACGGCGGGCACCGCGGTCGCCGCGACCGCATTATCGAAAGCACCCGCTAGTTTCGCGCTGATTTCCGATATCATCTTCTTCGGGGGCTTCATTATGGGTGTCGAAGTGGGCTGAGGTACCGGAACTGTAACCGGCACCGGTACCGGCACCGGCACTGGTACGGGGGCCGAAACCACCGCAGCCGGGACCGATACTGGAATGGGGGCGGAAACCGGAACTGGGGTCGGAATTGGAGTCGGAGCTGGAGCGGACGATACCACCACTGGCACTGGCTGATGGGTTGCGGGTGGTGGTTCAAGTTCTGGCCTAATAACAACAATCGGTTCCGCGAGCTTAGGCACCTTCGCGTCTTTGGCAACGTCGTCTCTCCTGGGTGCTTCGTCGTTACTGTCGATGGACGCATCCGAAAGGCTACGGTCTCTGGTTCTTTTCGCGCCCCTAGGTGACTTTCTGGTATCTGAGCCCTGAGATTTTTCGGTGGTAACTTTAGAGATCGCTTGTCTAACAGCCCTCTTTTTAGGATCTTTAATAGTTTTGTTTTGCGCTGCCGAGCCTTTGATGACATCGTCGATGACGTCATCCACGGTGGTCCGTTGAACATCTTTCTCTTGAAGTCTTCTAGATTTTCGGGTATTCGTCGATGGAGACGCGAAGACGTCTATCTTATCATCCTTGTTTGGTTTTTCAATACATTTAACGTCTTTCTGTGTTATGCTCAATGTCGACGTAGGTGTGGCATTTGACTGTCCAGACAGGGGACTTTTGATAGTTAAAATGAGACGGGGCCTATTTTCTGGTTTGTTGGAAGCCGATTCATCGCCCGAATCCTCATGAAAATCGTATACGTCCCCAGGTATGTTATTAACACTGCTGCTTACTAAGTTCTTTATTTTCTTATCAACTTTGCCTCTTCCCCGACCACGTTTAGTAGCTCCAGTACCTCTTGCCGGTTTTGAGATTTGTCGGGTTTGTACTCTTTCTTGAACCTTTTCTGATCTTTTCCCTCTGATGCTACGTCCTCCTCTTTTACCTGTACCTGTAGTTTTTTGTATGACAGGTTCTTCAGCAACAATATTTTCCACGACAGGTTGAGGTTCAGGTTGTGGTTCAGGTTGAGGCAAAACTTTGTTCAACTCAGGCTCATCAAACGAAACGTTTTGGATCATCGGTTCCGTCAGATTAGACTCATCAGTATCATTACTTATAATCACTTCCTTTTCTACATTTAAATCTGAACTTTCATTACACAAAGAGTCGACTTTCTTTATAACTGATTCTATATTTACATCCTTGGCAGACCAAAAATCGTTTTCATCCGATTGTTTTTCTTCGCTTGACGTTTTGTCTAATGTAAGGGATAATGAATCAAAAAATTCGTTATTATCATCTTTCGCTTGTTTTCTCGTATCTAATAAATTATTTGTTTCCCCGTTGCTTGTAACTTTTATATTTTCTGAAGGATCATTTTTAGAGAGCGTATTACATTTTTCATCACTGATGGCACAGTCTTCCTTGAGCATTTGTTCAACAATCGGATTACTAATGTTTTCCTCTTTATCACTCTTCATCTCATCCACTTTGATATTTTTATTTTCAGTATTTTCAGTATCATTAACCATCAACGGATCTTGTGTAATTTTATCTTCGATCTTATTAGATTCTATCTTGTTAATAACTTCCTTTCCACGACTATCTATACTATTCCTTCTTTCGGTACATTGAGTCAAAACAGTTATAGATTTTCCAACATTTATTTCTAGTTTCTTTTCAGGATCGTTAGTAACTTTAATTTCGTTTGTATTATCTTTAAGTAATTCCTCAAAATCTGTTTCACATTTTGATAATGGCTCTAATGCCACAGAAGATTTAATAATTTCTCGATCTTTATCTCCGTATTCCGAATTTTTGATAATTTTTTCTTCATTTTCTTGCGATGGTGGATTATTCGGAGTGGGAGTATTATTATCTGCATGTTCTTTATCCGGTTTAGTGTTGATTGCAATAGAACTTTTGGAATTAGTAGATGTTTTCAGTAACACGGGGGTCATAACAACCTTTGAAAGGGTGGAAGTTGTAATAGCAGCTGCATGTGATGAATCAGACTTTGTTAGAACTGTCGGTTGTCTGATCGTTGCCATAGATAAAACAGATGGTGGCATTTTACTAGCATCCAATTGTATGACACTAGTCATTGGCGTAGTTGTCAATAATCTCTGCGGATTCAACGCATGTATAACATTAGTATTATGTCCTCTATTTACAGTGTTTGGTTGCTGTAAAGTACATACTATTGGCTTTGTATAATTTTGAATGATAGGTGCAACAGAATGATTGATACCTGTTACGTGAATCACAGGCGGCGATCCAAAAGGGCTTTCAGATTTTTGTATTGGACTCTCCTTTTTATCGGCTATTGGACATTTACTATTGATTAGAACTTTATTAGGTAAATGTAAAGCAGAATTCATCTTTTCAACGTGAACAGCATTCTGCATTGAAATAAGGCGATTCTGTGCCAAAACAGTGGCATTTGTAGTAGGCTGCAATCTTGTTGGAGATAAAATGATTTTTGCGTTATCGTTGGCACCTTCTGGGACAATTCGTTGATCGTTTTTCCTTGGTTCTGCTATCTTATTCTGGAGCTTTTGTTGCTGGATCAAAGCAGAACTAGTAACGACAGATTTGTTCTGTTGAATTAAGTTACTGTTACTTATCTGTTTCGAAATCGGAGCCAAAACTGGTGTGACGGGTAGCCGGTTAAAATGTAAAGGCGCTCCTTGTGTTTGAACTAGCACGGAATTAGGTCTGTTGGGAGACATCATGGCTCTTGTTCCGTGTGGGACATGAACTCCTTGCAAGGGGCTTAGTGGCGGCTGTTGCATACGCACCACCGTCACTTGTCCAGGAGACCGCTGTTGCAATGTGGTTGGTGACGACAAACCCACATGGTTTAAATTTGGCGACGACGTATTCAGAACTGTCATATTTGCTAGTCGTGGTGAAGTAACAGTCTCGCTCTGTGAACTGGCTTTCGGACTTTGTAATTTGGGATCGTTAGTCATTCTAGGTGATATGACTATACCTTGAGTTTTTTGATATAGTATATGCGGTTCAGGAATTTTTATAGTAGGAGGTTGCATATTCGATACTGGAGGACGGATGATCTGATTTATCACTTGATATGGAGCGTTGACACGATTGGCATTAATTATAGGCCTCAAAGGATTATTGATTTGCACATTTTGATTTTGAGGAGTTTTAATTTGAACAATATTGGCGGTAATATGTTTTGGTTTATTTTCGTTTGAATCCCTATTAGCGATCGAATTGGATGGTATATTTATAACTTGAGGTTCCACCAATTTAGAATTAGATAATGTCCACGATGTGATTACAGGCGTACCCGTCGATGTTGTGATTGGTGTTAAATGATGAATGGAATCTCGTTTAATAAGAGGAATCTTAATTTCTTTTTCATTCAACTTAATATTAGTTTCATTTTCAGGATTTAGTGAATGAACTAGTGTGGACTTTGGCTTAGAAATTATTATACTCGATACTTCACTGGTTTTGGGTATGCTGGACGGTACAGTTGTTTTCAAATTATTATTCAGAGCTTGATTTGTGGCAATGATGTTAATAGGTAATCTTTCTATAGCATCTTGAGGTGTCTCTTCTGCTTCCTCCGTATCGGTATCGATCAATAAAAGATCACTATCCGACACAGGTGTATCAGGTTTCATTTCCATTTCACTTGCATTTAAATTTTGAACGGCTTGTCTCATTTCTTCCGCATCTTCTTCGGGAATATTTTCACTCTCTATAGTAGTACTTTCTATTTCGATTTGAAGAGAAGGATTGTTTTCCACTTCCTCATAACAATTAGCAAATGTGTCTACTTTCCCTCCAAAACTTTCCCCTAAGAGCGCAGCGACAGCATCTTCGGTTTCCTCCTGTGAAATAATGGCTCTGGGTTTTTCTTCTAATTTCTTGTCAACTTTGCATGTTGTAGGTGTATCAACTTTATCAGAAGCTTTCTCAGAGTCCTCGTCTAGATTTGATATGCTCCGAACCGCATTTTCATTGCTGTCTTCACTACTTACATCTATTTCTATACTTGGTATTGGTATTGATTCGGTATTTGTTGTTTCAATTTTAATAATTGGTAGAGGATCTTTAGGAAGTGGTACATCACATATATTTTGCACCACATTTTCGAACGGAGGTGGCATTGGTATATCATGGACTTCAATGCACTTAGTTTCTTCGTATTCATTACTATTTTTATCATCTACTATCATAATATCTGGGGTTCTGCACTTAGTGATACTACACTCACTATTAGCATTGGATTGTACAAGTGAAGGGCTCTCAATTAATCGGGGTAAACTGGTTTTCAAAAGTAAGTCTTCGGTCTTATTAGTGGGTTCTTTGATTTCATCATTCGGTAGTGGGATGTCTAATAACATAGTATTTGTTACGATTTCAAGATTTCTTGAACATTCGAAGGAATCAAATTTGTCCAAAATATCATCTTTATCATTATGATAAAAATGATGATGTTCTTTGCGACTTTGTCGATCATCCTTGTTCCTCTTTTTCTTCTTTTTTCGCTCTCTGTCCCTGCTCTCTCTTTTAAGTCTATCTGTATGCTTATCAATAATTTTAGCAGCATCAGACCTGATATTGTCCGTAAATTGTTCATCACTGTGATTTGTTTTTGTAAGATTGTCAATAATCGATTCCACTTTAATTCGGGTATCATCACTGATCGCCGTATCAGCAAACAATCGAGCTTCAATTGCTTTACTAACGGCGTCGACATCTAGACTATTATCATCGTCTCTAGAGAAGTAACGCTTTTCTTTACGCTTTTTCTCTCTTCGGCGTTTTAAATCTTCTTTATGTTTGACGTCATCACTACACTGAGTTAATTTTTCATTAGTTGTACTAAGTATGGGTTCATAATTATGAGATACGAATTCTAATTTGCTATTCATTAAACTACTATGTTCTTTATCTGACTCATCAGAGAGAGGTCCAAATATATCTTCCATTTTGCCATCCTTCCTAATATTATTTGATAAAACTTCCGAGCCCATATCAAATGAATGGTTTGGTGATTTTTTGTCCTTTTTAGTTTTGTTCCTTTCATCACGAGCATCGTCTGCATCAACACTCTCACGTGTTTTATCTTTTCGCTTTTCTTTTTTGTTGTTGTGCCTTCGATTTTTATCGGAATATTTGTGGTTAATGTCGCTTTCAGTTGTATCGTGACTATTATCAATTTTAAACTCCTCATCAGAGAATGAAAACTTATGTTTCTTTTGCTTCTTTCTATGTTTTCTACGTTGATCATTAATATTTCTATTAGATGAAACAGATTCAGTTTCAGAAGAAATTTCATTAGATATTGCCGAAGGAAAAGACGGTTTGTAATCATTGTCGGTATCTAAACTTAATTTCACTCTTGAATCATCGCTATCACTTTTTCCAAATAAATTTAATAAAGACGTCCTTTTTATTTTATCATCACAAGATTCCTTTGGCAGTCCCTCGTTATCTTTGCCTTTAGATAAGTTTGATTCTGAATCAGACAAAATTTCTCTTTTAATTCTATTAACGAAAACAGGGCTTTTACTGGAATTTCTTTTCGAAACATCATCATCTGACGTGTCGGACATAATCCGAGATCTAGAATTTTTCCGGGACAATTTATTTCGGGAATCTTCCTCGTTACTCTGGGCGCTAAAGTAATCGTTGCATTTATGGCGATCATAATCCATACTAAGCATATGTGACTTTTCTCGTTTCTTGCTATTTATTACAATATGATCATCTTCTGAGGAACTGTCGATGGAGGTTTTATGAGATTTACGCCTTTCATTTTCCGAGTCACTATCTTCATCCCAGCTAGATCGTTTCTTCTCTTCGCGCTTAGCTCTGCTTTGTTTTAATTGACTGAACTTCGCCTTTATTTTTTCTTGCCGCTTTTCTTCTTCTTGTTTCTGCATGTTTTTACACGAACGAGCTTTAACCTTATCATACATGGAAATATATGTAGGTCCATCATCTACAATATCAAATATTGAGTGTTTCTTTGGTTCATCGGAATCAGAAGTATCTGAGCTTTGCACTGGTTTACGGTTCTTACGCTTGTTATGGTCGATCTTCTCATCTTTGCTCTTTCTATCCGTTGACATGCGCTTTTCGCGAGCTAGATCCTTTTTCTTTTCATCTGTTCTATGCTTTTTATCTTCTTTCATTTTATTAATTTCTGCTGGCTGTAGCGCATCCTGTTGCATTTGAAGTTCCTGAATTTGTTGTAGCTGTTGAATACGTTTCTTTTCTTTCATTTCTTTCCTCATAGCTTTCTGTCTTTCATCTTCTTCACTGGATCGTAACTCTAAAGTGGCAAGAAAGTCTAAATGATTTTGTAGTGCTTCTTGTATATTTTGGACACATGGGGTTGGCGGAACTTTCTCGGCACTATCTTCTTTTGGACTCTTCTTTGAATTTTTACTTTTATCAGTGACGCCCATTTCCTTATTATCCACATCTTTAATTTGCAAAAAGGTATCATCGGGAGGTTTTACTTGATCTTTCTTGTTATCCTTGGTTTTACTTTCTATTATTTTAGCAAAATGACCCTTATTGAATTTGGTAGTTTTATGTCTCTCTGTACTTCGGGAATCTTTCGAATCTCTTCGTTCAGGGTACTTAACGTCATTCCTACTTTTCTTATTATCGTCATTTATGCAATCGAGACTATCTTGAGATGACATTCTTCGTTTATGTCCAATATTAGATGGTAGACTAGAACACGAATTTAAACGTTCTTTTCGTTTAGAATCCACTCCTGAGGAATCAAAAGAATAATGCCTTTGTTTCTCAATATTTTCTGCTTTGTGTTTTTGCTGTGTCGAGACACCCTCAAGATTACTTTCACCTTTTGTTTTTAAATTCTGTTCTGAATCCTTATCCTCCTTCATGTCTCCTTTGGTCTTTTGTTTTGATTCTAACTTTCCTAATTCTAGAGCTTTAATAGCAGTATCTTTTTCAAGTTCATGCTTGTTGGAAATGTCGTTACATAATTTAGCTTTTGATCTTGTCTCATCTCTAGTGTCATTACTATCAGAGTCTCGTAATTTAGACGAATCATGAGAAGTTCTTGATGCTGACGAATCTGTAGAATCTTTGCGACAGAGGTCTCTGGAAGATTCATCTTTAGAAGATTTTCGACTTTTAATAGGATCTGAATCCTTTTTGCTTTCGCGCTTCAAATCACTATTTTCTTTTTTAGGACGCTCATGTTTGTGTTTTTCGTCTTTTTTAACCTTATTGAATGACTCTGGATCGGTATTATGTTTCGATCTGTCTTTTTCATGTCTATCTTTTCGATGATTTTCATGGCGTAATGTTTTTTCATCGACATGCTTTAGTTTGTCCGATTCTCGATGTTTATCATCAGCCCTTTCTTGATCTTTTTCAATCTTCTTGTTTATTTTATCCATATGTGGTTTATGGGTGTTGGTTTCATCTTTAGACTTCTTTTCCTTATCAGTCTTTTCAGGTTTGTTAATTTTAGAAGTTTTTATCTTATCTTTTTCATTATCATGTTTATCTTTTTCTATTCTCTCTTTGTTTTGCCTCACCTTATCACGTTCGTTTTTTAAACCTTCATCATGATTTCTTTCCTTGTCGGATACTTTTTTATCAGTATGAAAATATGAATTATTGACAAATTTTAATTTGTCGTGAGACTTTTCAAATTCAATATTTTCTTTTTCAAATTTATCTTTTTGTAATGTTTCTATATGGTTGTGTTTATCTTTATCGTTTCTTTCATTATGTTTAATTTCATTACTGGATTCAGAAGTTTTATTAATGAGATCAATACTGTTTATCGCATTTAGTTGTAAAGAAAGAATCTCTTCATTAATATGGTTTTGAATGGAATTCTCCTTATGCCTGTCATTATCATTTTTTGTTTGATTTTTGTGTTCCTCTGGTTTGCTGTCGATAAGACTTTTAGACTTAAGACCATCTTTGGGAGGTAATTCGTGTTTAGAACTTATATCACCCTGCAGAAGACTACTATCATTTAAAATGGACTTCTCTGATTGAATAATCTTCTCTTGATTACTATTGCTCTGGATCCAAGATGTTCTTGTTTTTTCCCGTGATACTATTTCCGAATCTGGTTTAGATGGGTAAGAGGGTTCTGAAGAACAATTCTCGATTATCTCACTACTGGGTTTATTTGATGGTTCCGGGGTAGGTAGTTTATCGCCTATACTTAACCCATCTCTATCCTGAATTTTGTCTTTTGAACCCGGGCAAATAAGCGCATCACTATTTAAATTGTCTCGTAAAGCTTCTAAAATGTCTCCTGTGTCGATGCAATTAAAACTCTTTTCCTCGTCTTTAGCATTGCATGATTCGCGTCGCCATCGTCCAATATCTGTTCTTTTCTCTCTCGTAGGTTCCTTATCAGAGTCAGACCGGTCCCTCTCAACGGGTTGGGTAGTCTTGGAGTCACAGATATCCGTTTGTTGTTTGTCCGTTGACGGCGTCCTTGGTCGACCTCGTGGTTCCATTCTATAGTCAGCCTCGTTCACCTTGAGCAGCCTCTCAGGCTGAGCAGGGCGCTCGGGGCGGTCCAAGCGAGCCAGGCGCGGGTCCACAGGCCTGTCGGAGCGCTCGATGCGTTCGGAGCGTTCGACTCGTTCGGGCCGCTCGGTTCGTTCGGAGCGCTCTATTCGTTCGGAGCGCTCAGAACGATCGGGCTCGCTGTCGGGCTCGGGCGGAGCGTGCGACGGAAAGGGATACCTCAACGCACGAGGTAACGGCGCAGTGCCTCGCGCACGCGGACTCCCAGTCGGGCTGGGGGCTCGCGCTGCGCCCTCTAGTCTTTCAGAGTCCTCGTCGAAAACGGATCGTTTCGCGAGCAACGATCGAACCACCTCCGAGGGCTTCACCTCATTAATGTCCACCTCGAGCAGCCGGTGCCGGAGGCGTGTCCGGTCCGGCGCATCAGCGGCCGCGCGCGCCGAGCCGCTCCACTTCTCGTACTTCTCGTCGAGCGAGCGGATGCGCTCCTCCAGGGAGGGCGAGTGGGGCGCGGAGCCACCGCTGGAGGAGGAGGCGGAGGGCGGGCGCGGCGGCGAGTCCGGCGCGGGCGCGGGAGGCGGAGGCTGGCGGGGGGCGGGCGGCGCGGCGCGCAGCAGCTGCACGGCGAACTTGGGCAGCGGCAGGCTCATGGGCAGCGGCGGGCGGTCGCGCGGCGGGCGGCGCGGCTCGCTGGGCGGCGCGTCGGGCTCGTCG